>CM076570.1:1411347488-1411486322 GCA_034641835.2 Pinus albicaulis | reverse complement strand
TAAACACACTCACACACACAGATTTACATTCAGATTACTCTATTAAATAGAGTTTCTGAGATCCAACTTATTCCTAATTTAGATAGAGAGGTTGAGAGAATTTCTCAACCATCACAAAACAATTTCTCATATATGGAATGTAATCATTAACTCCAACATATTATGTGTTTCTGAGTTTATTTTAGATTACACATAAATAGGTATGGCTCTTTTAATGTTTATTCTTTAAAGTTTAGAAGTTGTGTTATGGATAAATACGTCGGAAATTATACATTTGTGATTGTATGGTTGAGGCGAAATGTAAAGAACAGATTTTAAATTCCTGAATAAGAAAATGTTATAGGACATTCTTGCAATAGAGAATATAAGTATTTTTGTAGGAAGCTATATTAAAGTACTGACCAAAAGTATTACAAATATGAAGATGGTATAATCTCATCAAAGAAAATACTTCGTTCATACAAATAACATAAACTTTATGTTATGTACTTTACATGGAGAATAAAACTATATAGTGTATATGAGAAATGATTGCATGTGAAAACTCTACAAATTTATTTTTCTTGAAAAAACATGTAACTAAGCAGAGTAGATTGTTAGCCTAGGGTACGAGTGAAACCCCAACCCAAGGCTAGTTGTCTCTCAGAAAAGAACTATATGCAGACAGAGTTGGAGAGTGGTCTAGTCACGTCGTAAATAGAATTAATATCAAGAAAATAGGAAAATATATAGATATTCAAGCATCGAATTGTAAGTTTTTATTTACAAGAAAACAATGAAATTAAAATTTGACTATCAAAATATTGTTCGTCAACCTTATGAGAAAACCAGAAAACAGAACTAAAAACATGCAAGACAAATAAATAAGTTTATGAGATCAGAATTCTGTGTAAACAGATAAACAGGCTTTCAGAATTCATTTAGCAAGAAAAATCGAAAACATAGTGTTTAACATTATAAATATTTAAAAATATTACTGCCCAGATGGCTCAGAAGAGTAACTTCAAATGAAAAATTAAGAATAAAACTAGGGTCGAATTCCTGGAGAGGAAACCCTCGGAGGTTCTGCCATAATAGATTCACAGAAAATTTTTCTACATGGAGAACGTGGAGGATTAACCAAATCCTCAAATAGTTATATTTGGACAAAGTCCGTCCTAAACTTACAGTATGATTTCATAAAACAAGAGATAAGACCTAGAAAGGCCGAAATATAAGCCAAGCTCTGGAACTAGAAAATCCCATGAAATATAGATGTTAGTTGAGTCAAATACAAGCCCCACTAGTCTGAGTGAGAATGTTGGAAATACGTAGAAGAAGAGATAACAGAATTAGCCGTGTTCGATGCTAGCCAGAATATGAATTTGCTTTTAGGTCAAATACCTTCTAACAGGGAAAATATGTCGACCTGCAAAAGGGACGACCTACAGCCAAAGCCAAGTAGGCTAGACCATAAGAAAGCTATTCATAAACACTAGAAAGCAATTATTATGCAAAGGCGTAATTGGTGTTCAAGAAAAAAAATGAGTAAATGATAAGAAATTACCATAGGTTGAAGGAAAACTCTACCCATCGAGTGTTTCCATGTAAATATTCACATAATACAGAGAAAACATGAAAATATTATTACAAAAGGGAAAATGAAATTATTGGCAAACTCGGACACAAATTGTGCTTGTTATTGTCAAAATATAGAGTAGATACAAAAAAAAAAGTCCTACCGGCAGCGCGAGCAAGAAAGAACCAGAGCTGAGAAAGTTGCGTCAGCAATAATGGACATGATGGTCCAAAGATCTTCTCTTGGTTAACTAAAGTACCTCCTCTACGGAGCGGTAAGAAGTCTGGAGGTAAACTCTGGAAACCCCACGAAGAGTAGCAAAGGTTCGATGGAAGCGGTGGAGCCATAGCTCTATGGTATGGTAGAGACAAAACTTCAGAATAGAAAAAATTCTTCACGAAGGCCAAGACAATATGACAAGATGGGTCAGTGTTGGCGGGATTCACTATGCAACTCCCACCGAAAATGTCATCCGTAGATCCTCCGAAATCTCTACGGTGGAGATTGCAGATGAATCATAAAAAAAAACGCATCAAATCTCATCACAAATTTACAACTGTGAAAATGGAATAAATGCCCAGTACTTAATTTTAATTGCTCAAATATGCCAGCTCTGCCTCGGTGAGAATGAGGACATCGACTTAATAAAAAAGGGAGTTGT
The DNA here is from genome assembly GCA_034641835.2 of Pinus albicaulis. Classification (NCBI taxonomy): domain Eukaryota; kingdom Viridiplantae; phylum Streptophyta; class Pinopsida; order Pinales; family Pinaceae; genus Pinus; species Pinus albicaulis. Next base: position 1,411,484,103 of record CM076570.1, on the reverse strand, counting down.
TCAATTGTATTTCTTTTCAACATTAAAGTGGGTGTAAATAGAAAATATGCATTTTACGTTATATAAAACTTCTAAATGTAGCATGGAAAATTCCAAAGTGAATGGTTAATGATAGCTTATGAGTGGATTAGCCTAGAAATTATATGCAATGCCATATTTGGTAAAAGGTCAAATCATGTTAAGAAATTACCGTGACAAGTGGTATTAGAGCTAAATGTTGCAACACTGGCATCTTTGGGATTTATTAAGAGAAAATAAATTAAGGTATGCTATCAATAGACATTAGCTAAGGTATGATTCTAGAAATCTACATAATGATTGATATATGATTCTAGAAATCTACATACTGATTGATATATGATTCTAGCGATCTACATATTGATTGAATTATGCAGTAATTTACTTTTGACATGAGATGTGTGATTCATGTTTATAACTACATCTGAAGAGTAATGAGTAATACATTCTGTTGCAAAATAGTTTTCATAACATTGGAATCCTGTTGAAGATAAAAGACAATAAACCTTGTTGTACTTATGAACAACCTGAGTCCTCACTAGCGAAAGTGAGAGTTGACTATTAACATTTGGGTATATGGCATATGACTCATACATTTAACAAAAAATAAGTAAAAGTTATCAAGCACTACTTGAAAAATATTAATGTGTATAGTGATGGTGTGTGAAACTAATGCATGAATGCAAAAGATGGGAAAAGTCCTTGAAAAGGACTATAGAGTGTTCTAAAATGAAATTGAATGAACCCTTTCATATGTTAAAAATATATAATGGGTCTAGTAGTGAGACTTGGCTATAATGACTAGTTTTTGAATGATTAATTTTTTGTCATGTCATGGCTGCATTAAGATTATTAGTGGCATTGATTAGTTAGTCTTGTAAGACTATTTAATAAAACCTATATGCATGAATTGGTTTTGATTAAAGTTTATTGCAAGTTCTGAACAAGTAGTTACTTCATGTGTCAGACTGTAGGTAACAGTACACTAGTGGAATTGGAAAATGTTGGACTATTACCCATGGGACTGTTACCCTAATCATTATTGATATATACACATTAATGAATATTTGTATATAATCATATGTATGAAAACATTATATGCAGGAAATTAAAATGATTGTGTAAGATAATATGTGCTTAGGAAATGCATATTTACAATTAGCATTGTTGCTTATAGTAAGCATTAGTAGCTTAATGGCAACAAGAAAAACCTGTGAAAGTAAAATATTGCAGTGAAAATTACAACGGTAATTGATAAAGTATCATGTTATAATGTGCATGATTGTGTTATTTGGGAAATAATAATGTATAACACATGTATGTTATTTCTATTCCTTGTTAAGGGCAAGTATCATGTATGATGTACATAAAGTTTCTTTTTTTTACGAATAATGTGAAAATAGTTCATTATGTAATTTACTAAGGGAAACAATGCTAAAAGAGAAATTTAACATGCCAGATAGTTATAAACAATTGTGAAATGCTAGAAGGCCTTGGGTTGATGGTGGTTGCCTGCCCGGAGGGGTTTATGGTGCTTACCTGCCCGGATTTCCTCTCCCTAGAGATATATGATCTCAGTAAGGGAAAGGAGTGTAACCTAAGGCAACTCTATTGATTTTGGTGCCTGTTGGAGGAGGTCCAAAATTCCTCATAGACGGGATGTTGTCAGAGGAATAGGCATGATGTTGCCAAGAGGAATCCTATACTGGACCTAGAATGGTTTTTTTCAAATAACTGTCTGGATGTGAAAATGACTCGATTTGGTTATGGAAACCAACTCCCATTGGTTGGGAGGAGCATTTTGTTTACCATTGTGGTTCTCATAGCGAAAACAAAAGTTAGTAAATAGTTCTGTGTTATATTAAAATGAATTTTATATGATTGTGTAAATATCTTATGTAGATACTGAGAGGAAAGGTGTAACACCCCCAATTTATGTGTTTAAATTTCAAAACTGGACATTTGAACTTTAGTCCTAAGGGGAGTGGACCCCAAAGGATAAGTATTTTGTGAATGTAATTAAATAATTAATTTGAGGAAATTAATAAAATGATTTTTTGCAGATTGACCAAAATGAGATTTATGAGATCACTTGCTAAATCCATGAGGATGGATAAGGCAACTATTCCCCATAATATTTCAAAAATACTTGAAAGAAATTATTCTAATTTAGATTTTTGGGGAAGAATCTAAATTTCCCCAATGATGAGGAAAGTAGTTGGGAAGAGGTAAAAAGCTGGAAAAGCTGAGGAAAGCATAAAAACAACTTTAAAGAATCCCAAAAATGGGAAGCGTAGGCAAACAGGAAGAAAAGCATCCTGATATTCTGGACGCAGAATTAGAAACAGGCTTTGGGGAAAAATAGCTTAAATAAGCTGCTCCTAAACAGATTAGAGGCTGGTCTGTTCTAGGAGGTGATCTTAGCTCAGGGGTGAGTTCTGGGAGACAGAAGGACTCTAAGGTTGGGAGGTTGGTCGACTGCATGAGTGGTATGTCTCTAAATTTAATTGTGTTTTTACTTACTGTGGTATGAATTGGTTACATATAACAGTTGATTTATAGGGTATTAGATTTATTCGTACTACATTTAACAGAATTAATCATAAGGCATTCACCCTTATAATTTTGTATGGTTGTAGAGAAAAATTCTGTAGAGTAGAATCCAACAGAAAGTCTAAACCAAGGTTGGTTTAAATATGAGGATACCTATCCTCTACAGATAAATTACTGCAAATTTCTTCTGATCTATTAGCACATAATTGTGAACATGAGTAGGTAAATTAAAGACAATTTCTCCAAAATCTCTAAACAAATCCTTAAGGTAAAAGTTGGAGATTTCTAATATCTCATGAATAACAAATTTGTAACTTTAATCTGATCCTGTGAAAAATGGAGCAGTGAGAAAGTAAATGTATAGAGTGCAGAATTAATTATTTGGTAACTACTAAGTAAAGAGCAGAGAGGTATAACATTTTCAACAATTATACACACTAACAGTTAATATAACTACTATTTCCCTTAACCATGATCAAATGGGAAAGTAGAAAAACCTTAATGCTGTAACAAGTAATTAAGTAGCAAGGGAATGAATCCCATAACATGATCAGTTCTACAGAAATACCTAGAACCAGAGATCTATGTACACAATAGATGTGAATAACTATAAACAGAAAAACATGGAAAGAAGATCCAACTAGCATTATATAACATGGAAAACAATAATATCATGGAAACCTATTAGAATATAGTCCTGGTATTTCATACATATTAATTATATATATGAAGGAGAATGGACACACAAATCTATGCATGCAATTATATGTATAGAGAGATATTAGTAAAGTAATTTCAGTTTAAACATGAGTAGAGGGAGACTGCTAGCTCATGATAACTAGATATAGTACAAGTTAGAGATATCTAGCTACAGAAATCAATATACAGGTACATCAAAAGAAAAATTAAAATGAAATATAACTCTCCAGAAATCTTGAGAGTCTCTTATAAGAGTCATGCAGAACATAAATAACTAAGAAGTCTTGTACCATTGAACAACATTAGTTCTACAGAGAATTATATCAGACATAGTCACTGCTATGATAAGCAAAGTAAACGAGGAATAATTTCATTGTGTTAAATCGTATACATGAATCACTCCATGCGAGGAAGCAGGAGACAGTCCATAAAAAAAAAATTGAGCTGTAGCTTCATTGGAATTATGGCAACATAAGAAAATAAGTGACTATATATACAAAAGTCACAATACATGCTATAATAGTCTGAGCCTATAGGGCTAGGGCCTGAGAATTGAACCCTAATCCCAATTAAAAATTTAAAAGAGCGCCAGCATCCGAATGAAACATATTAACAATCTGACTGTTGGCAATATGCTGCAGAGTGTTGTCCTTGATGGCAACCCACTGAATGAAGATGAAGACATGAGATTGTTGACTTGTGTTGTCCTTGATAGCAATCCACCTGATGAAGTTATTCTTGACTTGATGGACTTGGTAAATTATGTAAATATGATGTGATATGATGGTTGTTGGCAATATGATGCTGGGTGTTGTCCTTGATGACAACCCACTTGATAGAGTGTTGTCTTTGAATGGCAACCCACTTGATGAAGATGATGGAAACCTACTTGATGAAGTTATGCTTGATAGAATATGCCTTGATAAACTTGTTAAATGATGTAAATCTGATGTATCTACAGTGAGTACAGAAAGTAATGAAGAAAGGAATTCAGTATGTGTTAAATCTATGATAAAAATAGTATGTCTCAAGGAATAAGCGGATTTGTCTAGGAGAAGTCGCGTATGGGAAAAAACGCTCATAAAGTGAAAAACCAGGGGTAACCACCATGGTATTGACCCATTGTATTGAGTAATGATTCGTCTATGTGACCCCGTCTACAAATACCATCGGAGGTAAAGTAGTTTTGGGCTCATGGTATTGTTTTGGCTCATGGTATTGAAAAAGGGGCTCATGGTATTGAAAAAGGGAAAACCTATATAAAGAGAAGAAATTCATTGTGCAAATCATGAGTGTGGGTGTAACATGTTTGAGCTTGAATGAATACTTCTCTCTGAAGAATATCTGAATGGAAAGGGTTATAGTTGAATGATAGATCTGAATGCATGATGCACCAATGAAGAAATGATGAAGAAGGGAATCTAGATATGGAATGTATTTGTATCTGCTAGATCTGTTTATGGAATGATTAGATCTGAGATAAGGTGAACATCTATCTGAAGTAAAGGGTTAAATTTGTGTGATGTCTCTGTTCTGAAGAATTGCAATGACCTAAATGTCTGAAGAACTATATGCTAGTTCGCCGCAGAGGAAGCGCATATATACGTGGCTTCGTTGAAGAGAAAGCGCATATGCGCAGTGAAATTAATTCTGTAAATTGTACAAAAGTATACACTGGTTTATGTGAACGGAAGCGCGCATATACGCGATATCAGAGAAAGGAAAGGGCGTATGAAAACTAGGGTTTGCTGAAGTCTATGGTAAGAAATGTCTGATCTGTTCTGCTAGTTTACTGATATCTGTCAATAAGTTATATGTATCAGTTTCATGTTTGACTGTGCTTAAAAGTATGGAGTGGGTCCAGTCTGAAAATATGATGAAACGTGGCCTACAAGTTGTGCTCTATTAAAGTTGTTGGATCCAGTGTGAAAATTGATGAAACGTGGTCCAAGGCAGTGCTAAGGGTTGTAGCCTTCAGTCAGGGGGTTGGTGCTCCCTTCCAGGTGAGGCTGGTAAATGAGAGCAAGGGGTTGGTGCTCCCTTCCAGGAGAGGCTAGTAAACGAGAGCAGGGGGTTGGTGCTCCCTTCCAGGAGAGGCTGGTAAACGAGTGCAGGTGGGTGCCTGCATGCTGGTAGGAGTCTGCGCCAGCACATATGTTGTAAGATGTTTTCTCTATAATAAACTATTGAAGGCTGAGCAACTGTAGCGGTGGTTTTCTCCCAACTTGGGTTTCCACCTAAAATCCTGGTGTTCATGTGTGATGCTTATGTGTGATGGTTTATTCTGTTCTTACTGCACATGTTTACTATTTACAGAACATCTAATGAATGAATGATGGAATGATATAAGTGAAGAACTAATGGCATAATTAGATCTCTGTGTATACGCGAGTTTTATGAAGGATATCCACGTGTATACGCTAGTTTTCTTCAGCAAAGTAGTGTATGGGTTTTAGAGAATGAAAAAGTAAAAAGTTTTGAATATGCAGTAAATACTGATTCACCCCCCCTCTTAGTATTTTTCTCAACAATTGGTATCAGAGGAGGTTCTTTTGCAAAAGCTTGATCGCTTGAAGGAGATCCGTCACAATGGGAATTCTTGAAGGAGTAATGTCTCTAAAGCCACCTCTATTCAATGGAAGCAATCTGATATTCTGGAAGGTATGAACAAAAGCATATCTGCAAAGTCTTGGTGTAGATGTATGGGAAATCATGGAAGAAGGCTATCAATATCCAACAAGTATTCCTACTGATGCAGCTGAAAGGAAGAAGTATGAAATCAATGCCAAAGCAGTGAATGTATTATTAGGAAGCATGTCTGAATCATAATTTGCTAAAGTGATGCAGCTACATTCAGCAAAAGAAATATGGGACAAAATCATTCTAAGCTATGAAGGAGACACAAAGGTAAAAAGTGCAAAACTCCAAACTCTTAGAATTGAATATGAAAATTTGAAGATGCATAGTGATGAAAGTATTGCCCATTTCTTCTTACGTCTGGACGATATTGTAAATCGAATGAGAAATTTGGGTGAAACCATAACTGATACTACTCTGGTGGAAAAGGTCTTAAGATCCTTGACTTCTAAATTTGACTCTAAAGTTTCAGCTATTGAAGAAAGGCAAGATCTGCAAACTCTTACTATTGTTCAATTACATGGTATTCTGACTGCTTTTGAAATGAGACAAGGAGGTCCTTCTCAAATCAAAGAAGCTGCTTTTAAGGTATCTGCAAAAGGGAAAGAAAAGGAAGTTGTCAAAGAAACCAGCTATATATCCGAAGAAGAAGAAGCGAATTTTGTGAGAAAACTCCAACTAGGTACTGGAAGATTCAAAGGTAAGCTTCCCTTCAAATGTTTTGATTGTGGAAAAGTTGGTCACTATGCTGATAAATGTCCTTATAGAGAAAAACATGGTAAAGGGAAACAATTTGAAAAGAGGAAGAGTTATTTTGCAAATGAAGATGATGATGAAGTGTCCAGTGAAGATGAAGAAGATTCTGACCATGATCTGAAAGTGCTCATGGCAAAGAAGCAAAAGAAGAAGGCTACTCGAAGCAAGAATATATCTCAGAAAACATGTATAGAAGAAATTGAAGAAGATGAATCAGGTAGTGATTGGGGTCCTTGTAATAATCTTCTTTGTGCAAACGATAGTAAAGATAGTGAAATAAAAGTTGTGGATCTAGAAGAAGCTCTCAAGATTAAAGTTGAAGAACTACAAAGTTCATCTAATAAGCAAGAAACTATCTACAAAGAGATGATCTCTCAAATGGAAAAAAAAATAGAAATGCTGAATGGACAGGTGGACAAGTATCAAAGGTTTCATACTTATGCATCCAATCAAATTAAAGAACTAGAAGCAGAAATCAACGATCTAAATGCAGATCTCGAAAAATCAAGCAAGAAGAATGAAGGACTTGAAGCTGCAATCATCTCTTTGCAAGCAGATCTTGAAGCATCGAGTAAGAAGAATGAGGAACCTCTACAACCATTTGAAAAGGAAGGCCTTGAAGAAGAAATCATCTCTCTCAAAGAAGATCTAGAAAAATCAAATAAGAAGAATGAAGAGCTGCAACAAACATGTGAAGAAAACGAAAATTGGTTGAAAGAAGAGATTCTAAATCTGAAGGATCAAGTTGAAGATGGAAGAAGGAAAGAAGAAAGCATGACAAAGCAATGTCAAGCCTTGGAGGTTGAGGCAAACATTCTCAAAGGTAAATTAGAAGAAAAGGTTAAACTTTTGAGGTTTCAAGATAGTACTAATATCTTGGACAATATTCTGAGTAATCAAAGGTCTCCTGCTATCAAACTTGGTCTTGGTTTCCATGAAACTGTTAAAGGAGAATCTAGCTCACAAGGAAGTGCTAAAAATTCAGAGGATGTCAATGCAAAACCCGAAGTGTTGAAAGAAACAAAAGGTCAACCAACAATGATGAAATCTCAAAGGAAATCAGTCAATAAAGTTGAATGCTTTAAATGTCATAATTATGGGCATGTTGCAGCAAATTGCAGGAGCAGATCATTTCAGCCTCAAACAAACAGTTCCTATATAAAAAGGTACTCTGGTTTCTTCAAGGGATATTTTTTTTCATGTAACAAGTATGGACATAAAGCAGCTGATTGTAAAAGGAGGAAGATTAGAAATACTCATTATGATTCTTATGCCTATTTCTCTGGACACATGAGATGTTATTCTTGTAACAAGTATGGACATGTAGAAAAGGAATGCAGGTTGAACAGATCTGAGAAAGTGGATAACTTCCAGCCAACAATAAGAAGTTTCAAGCAAAGCTGGAGAAAGAAGGAGGACCGGTCAGAAATGTAGGGAATACTGACCTTGCTGCAGTCATCCGCTTCTAAAGCTTACTTCTCTTATTGGCTGCAGGAGTGATGTGAGATACATTATGGGGATTAGTAATGTATCGTCACAGGGGGAGCAATGTATGATGATTCTCATGATTGATTTGATTATTCTGGTTATATGTATTTCTGACAGAGCATCTGATATGAAGAAGACAGGTACAGGAAGTACAATTTCAGGGGGAGATGAAGGAATGTGAAAAATTTCTATGCTTCACTTTCCATACGCAGGTTCGATGAACAAAAGTTGCGTATACACGCGAGTTCCAGCAGACACAGTCGCGTATGCATTGATGATAAGAGAATTTATATGATAGCTGCAGATCTGGAGCAGTGGTTTAGGGGGAGCATCAGTCTGACTGCTAATGATTGTACTGTTAAGCATTATTCTGGTTATACTCATGCTAATGAAATGATACATTGTTTCTTATGTTGAAGATTATGGATGAGTCTTGTTTGACTTTTGATGAAGAGCATTCATGAAAGTCTTATAATTCGGAGATAAGGGCAGTTCATGCAGAGATTGTTGCTAATGACTTGCTGATGAACGTATTCAGGTTGCACAAGTTAAGGAAGAGCACTGGTTCAGGGGGAGCAGTAGAGGATCAGATCTAGTTAAAGTATAGAAGATGGTATTGGATACGTGGATTTCCTGATACACATTCGCGTATATACGCGAGTTCATGCACAGAAAACCGCATATGTCTGATGTCGACACCGTTTGGGGTCACTAAAGATGAAATGTTAAAGGTCGTTTGGTATCTCCGGTATCCTCTCGTGTCTTTCCAGCCTCTTATAATACTTTTTTCAATCTTGATGCCTTCGATGATTTACAGAAAGTGTTCAGATGCATAAACAAAGGGGGAGCCTTAGTCATATGAAAAGGATGCTTGATGGCCGTATCTAGACATTAGCTAGTTTCTAGCATAGCTACCGTTGGCATTATGATGGTTCTGAAATATGTTCTCTTTCTTGAGGACTTTCTGGTGTTGGTCATAAATGGTCATATTTGTAATTTGATGAAAAGGTCTTGTTGAGACCCATGATGTAAAATTGTAATATTCATTCATGTAAGGACTTGTCAAATTTTGTAAACCCGCTTGGTTGGGTACTTGAGTCTCATATGTAAATCCACTTGGTTGGATATTTGATGTAAGTATGATTCTTTGGTGATAGGAAGGTCATAGAGTCATGTACTTCATTGAAAAATATGTTTGAAGATTCAGCATGAACTTAGGGGGAGCCTGGTCACTTCAGTATACATCAGATCTGCAGAACGCTTCTTCTACATGAAGAGAAAAGGGGCAGAGTGTGTTGGTTTTGAACTGCCCTTTGCCCTTGATGTCAAAGGGGGAGAGTGACATGGTGTTTGAATGAAGATAATGGTGTCAAAGAATGGGGAGAATGACATGGTGTCATGGTATTCTTAATGTACCTATCTGTTGTGGTGATCAAACACCATCGTGGTTGCCATCAAGTCCAAAGGGGGAGATTGTTGGCAATATGATGCAGAGTGTTGTCCTTGATGGCAACCCATTGAATGAAGATGAAGACATGAGATTGTTGGCATGTGTTGTCCTTGATGGAAATCCACCTGATGAAGTTATTCGTGCCTTGATGGACCTGGTAATGATGTAAATCTGATGTGATATGATGTTGTTGGCAATATGATGCTGAATGTGTTGTTCTTGATGAACAACCCACTTGATAGAGTGTTGTCCTTGAATGGAAACCCACTTGATGAAGATGATGGCAACCTACTTGATGAAGTTATGCTTGATAGAATATGTCTTGATAAACTTGTTAAATGATGTAAATCTGATGTATCTACAGTGAGTACAGAAGGTAATGAAGAAAGGAATTCAGTATGTGTTAGATCTATGATGAAAAGAGTATGTCTCAAGGCATACGCGGATTAGCCTAGGAGAAGTCGTGTATGCACGCGGGAAACAACGTTCCAAGTCGGGTATGGGAAAAAGTGCTCATAAAGTGCAAAACCAGGGGTAACCACCATGGTATTGACCCATTATATTGGGTAATGATTCGTCTAAATAACCCCGTCTAGGAATACCATCGGAAGTAATGTATTTTTGGGCTCATGGTATTGTTTTGGCTTATGGTATTGAAAAATGGGCTCATGGTATTGTTTTGGCTCATGGTATTGAAAAAGGGGCTCATGGTATTGAAAAAGGGCAAACCTATATAAAGAGAAGAAATTCATTGTGCAAATGATATGGGTGGGAGAAAGATGTCTGAGCTTGAATGAATACTTCTCTGTGAATTATATCTGTATGGAAAGGGTAAAGATTTGATGATAGATCTGAATCTATGATGTACCTATGAAGAAATGATGAAACGGGAATCTAGATCTGGAATGTATGTGTATCTGCTAGATCTGTTTATGGAATGATCTGATCTGAGATGAGGCGAACATCTGTCTAGAGCAAAGGGTAAAATTTGTGTGATGTATCTGTTCTGAAGAATTACAATGACCTATATGTCTGAAGAACCATACGCTAGTTCGTCGCAGAGGAAGCGCGTATATACATGGGTTGTATGAAGTGAAAGCGCGTATGGGTAGTAAAATCTATTCTGAAGTTTGTACAGAGGTATACGCTGGTTTATGTGAACGGAAGCGCGTATATACGCGACATCAGAGAAAGGAAAGCGTGTATGCAAACTAGGGTTTGCTGAAGACTGTGGTAAGAAATGTCTGATCTGTTCTGCTAGTTTACAGATATCTGTCAGTGAGTTATATGTATCAGTTTCATGTTTGACTGTGCTTAAAAGTATGGAGTGGGTCCAATCTGAAAATATGATGAAACGGGTTCCCGCAAGTTGTGTTCAGCAGCTGATCCAAAGGTGAAAATTGATGGAAACGTAGGGAAGAGAGGTGCCGTAGGCTGTAGAGATAAGGGGTTGTAGCCCTTCCAGGAGAGGCCGGTAAACGAGTCAGGGGGTTGGAGCTCCCTTCCAGGAGAGGCTGGTAAACGAGCGCAGGTGGGTGCCTGCGTGCTGGTCAAGTCTGCGCCAGCACATATGTTGTAAGATGTTTTCTCTATAATAAAATATTGAAGGCTGAGCAACTGCAGCAGTGGTTTTCTCCCGACTTGGGTTTCCACCTAAAAATCCCGGTGTTCATGTGTGATGCTTTGTGTGATGGTTTATTCTGTTGTTACTGCACATGTTTACTGATAACTTAACATCTGATGAATGAATGATGGAATGATATAAGTGAAGAATTAATGACATAATTAGATCTCTGTGTATACGCGAGTTGTATGAAAGATATCCGCGTGTATACGCGAGTTTACTTAAGGAAAGTAGCGTATGGGTTTTAAGGAATGAAAAAGTAAAATTTTTTGAGTATGCAGTAAATACTGATTCACCCCCCCCCCCCCCTCTCAGTATTTTTCCCAACATATCCCACCTAAGTATGGAATGCTATTATCTCACTCATGGGGAGAAAAATTACAGGGATCTTTACAATTGAATATGTCATATGCAACCATATCAGTTTTTGGCCAACCTAAGAAACTTTGTAGGGAAATATTGATGAAATATATGGTGAGTAGTGCAGAAACATCAATCAATTACCCAATTTACACTACACCTACTGACCTAGATTCATTCATCTTATGTAACTTTGAAAATAATAATGAAATCAAAATTGAACTAAAAGAGAAAAACAAAGCACAAAACAATGAAAATATCTTTCATGAATCATTATGGCACTTAGATTTTGACAGATCAATCAATAAACTAGGAGCAGGAGTAGGAGTTTGGATAACTAATATGGAAAATAATCATGCAGAAGGCCATGCTTTCAGATTGAATTTTAAATGCACCGACAATATGGCTGAGTATGAAGCCATCATTTTATGACTCCAGATTTTCAGAAATTTAGGAGGTAAAAGAATATTAATTATGGGAGATTCATAGTTGATAGTAAAACAGATAAGTGGAGAATATTTTGTTTATAATCCTAGATTAGGCTGACATAGAGAAACTGTATTAGATTTTATAGATGAACTATTGGAATGAAATTTTTCTACAATACCAAAAAAGCAGAACATACAGGCACACTCCTTAGCAACTTTTGCTAGTACCTGTAATCTACCCTTTCAGCCCAATCATAAGTATACTGCAGAAGTAAAACACAGACCAATAATTCCAGATAACCTCAAATATTGGAAAATTTTCTCACAAGATCAACAGGTTTACCATTTTATGAATAGCGAAGGTGAATTTTAGAATTGTAAAATAGACACAGACTGTACATTAGATCAGGGTTTAGATAGTGAAATTGATTTGAATAATATAGATGTAAACAATGTAAAGTTTTCTAGACCTACTAAATTTAGTCAATCAGATATAGATAAATTAGAGAAAGTAGAAATTGATGAGATAATTGATGATGAATCTGATATATTGAATCTGAAAGATAATTTCTTACCAAAAGGCTTAACCCCTTTAGAATATTTATTTGACTCAAATGATTTTGCAAGAAAACCCAAAATGGAGCCACTTAGATCTGATGTTGAGGAGTGTAACATAGGCACAGATTTAAAACCTAATATGATCAAAATTTCCAAAGCCTTACCTCAACAAGACAAAGAAAAATATATTTCTCTTTTCAAGGAATTTCAAGATGTTTTTCTTAGAGTTATGAGGATCTAAAATCCTATGACACCAGTATAATACAGCATAAAATCCCTATAAAAGAAGACCAAAAGCCTTTAAAAAAAAAGTTAAGAAGGATCAACCCTTTTTTTATGCCTTTGATTGAAAAAGAGGTAAAAATAATGTACAATGCATAGATAATTGCACCAATCAGATATTCTGATTGGGTTTCTAATCTAGTTCCAACTAGAAAAAAGGCAGGAGAAATTAGATTATGTGTTGATTTTAGGAATCTAAACAAAGTATCCTTAAAAGATAATTATCCTTTACCAAAGATGCATCACATTTTACAAAGGGTAGATGGTTCTTCTAGGATTTCACTTTTAGATATATTTTCAAGATACAACCAAATTTTAGTCCAACCAGAGGATCAAGCCAAAACAACTTTTACTACTACTTGGGGCACTTTTATGTATGTAAAAATGCCTTTTGGTTTAATGAATGTAGGGGATACTTTTCAAAGAGCTATGGATATAGCCTTTGCAAAGGAAATTCATGAATTGTTAGTGATTTATTTAGATGATATTACTGTATTTTCTAAGACTAATAATGAACACTTGGATCATCTTAGACAAATCTTTGTTAAATGCAGAAAGTTTAGAATCTCTGTAAACCCTAAGAAAACTCTGTTTGGATTAGAAGAAGGTAAGTTACTTGGACACATAATATCTAAGGAAGGAAATAGGATAGACCCTGCCAAAATAGAATAAATTCTTAACATTATTTCTCCTAGGGACATAAAAGAGTTACAAGCCTTTCTAGGTAAAATTAACTTTTTAATAAGATTCATGTCCAATTTAGCTAAAATAATTAGAGAACTCAATAATATGCTGAAAAAATATTAAGTTCTTAAATGGACTATTGAGGCCAAAAAATCACTTGAATCTATCAAATAAGCCTTAAAAAAAACCCCAGTCCTTATAATTCCTGACTTTAAAAAGGATTTCATCATTTTTTCATTTGCTTCAGAGCACACAATTGTTGCAGTTTTACTGCAGAAAAATGACCAGGGCTGTGAGCAGCCCATAGCTTTCATTAGAAAAACACTTAGAGATGCCACTTTGAAGTACAATATCATGGAGAAACATACCCTAGCTTTGGTAAAGGTCAGTAAAGATTTCAAAGTGTACATTCTTTATTCTCACATTATTGCCTATGTTTCAAATGCAGTAGTAAAAGACATTCTAACTCGGAATGGTCCTGATGGTAGAAGAGGTAAGTGGATTGCCACAATTTTGGAATATGACATAGAGATAAAACCCACTAAACTTATAAAAGTACAAGGTTTAGCCAAACTCATGGCTGAATCAAACTGTCATGCCCTCGACATAAATTTTATTGCCCAAGTAGATGATCAGGAAGAGATGGCGACTCCAAAGATCAGTGAAGCCTTTTCAGACTCACCATGGTATGCAGATATCATATTTGTATTACTAAACTTACAAGCTCCTCCTGGATTATTAAGAAAAAAAGCTAGATTCTTAAAACTAAAGGCAGTAAGATTTTGTATATTAGACAATGTACTTTTTTGGAAAGATCATAGTGGAATTTTATTAAATTGTTTGCTAAAAGAAGAAGATGACAAAGTTTTAGAAGAATTTCATGCAGGTGATTGTGGAGGACATCTCTACTGGAAGACTACTGCAGAAAAAATCTTGAGAGTTGGTTTTTACTGGAATACTTTGTTTGCAGATGTAAAAAGGTATGTGACCACCTGTCACAAGTGTCAAATATTTTAGGGTAAGAAAAAGTTGCTACCCCTACCCTTAAAACCCATCTCAATAGAAATTCCATTTCAACAATGGGTCCTTGACTTCAATGATTAATTTCACCCTCTATCATCAGCCCAACACAAGTGGATTCTGACAGCCACTGACTATTTTACTAAGTGGATTGAAGCCATACCCTCTAGGCAAGCCACTGACACTGTCATTATCTCTTTTTTAGAAAGCAACATACTTTCAATATTTGGATGTCCCTAAAAGATTATTACTGACAATGCAGTTGCATTCAAATCCAAAAAGATGATTGACTTTTGCCATAAATACCACATTACAGTAGGCCATTCTACTGCATATTACCCTCAAGGTAATTTCCTTGCTAAATCTTCCAATAAGAGCCTTGTAAACATCATCAAGAAATTACTAGAAGATAACAAAAAGACTTGGAACAAGATGTTAGTTAATGCCTTATGGGCAAATAGACTTACCACTAAAAACTCTATTGGTACATCTCCTTACCAACTTATCTATGGAATGGATGATGTTTTTCCATCTTCCTTAGGAGTACCAGTAATGAAAATAATCCAAGAATTACAAGTTGAGAAAAATGAAATTCAAAGAAATATTAACCAAACCATTCACTTGCAACAAACAAGAGAAAAGGTTTATCTTAATTCTCAAGTTATCCATGATAAGATAAAGATTTTTTTTGACAAAAAGAGTAAAGAACATGATTTTTACATTGGAGACAAAGTGTTAAAATGGGATTCAAGAAGAGAAGAAAAAAGTAAACGTGGAAAATTTGATTTTTTATGGAAAGGGTCTTATGTTATTTATGGTTATAAAGGCAACAATGCTTTCTTTTTAAAAGAAATGGATGGATCAGATCTGCTAGGTGGACCTGTCAATGGAAGAATGTTGAAGCACTAATACTCTTTAGAGATAACAAATAGTTAGTTTTGTTTACTTTGTTCATTGTACATAAACATTGAAGATTTAGATTGTATTGGATTTTTTCCTAACAAAGCTGAAGCCCGAAGAGAAGGCCCTAAGCTTTGAAAGGTAAAATATTATAAGTATGAAGAATTACAGATATAAGAATAACACTTACAAGGTCAGCTTAGTCAAAATTCAAAGGCTACTAGCCTCAAATTTCTTGGCATTTCACCAGGAAACTCCATCCCCATCTGGAGTCACTGTTAGGGTCCTATAATAATAGGGTCCATAATTTTTTAATTGACTTTGATAGTCTTGTAAATATGTACATACCTTGCTTTCTGCAAGTTGTTTTCCCATATTTGAAAATAATAAAAAAATGAAAAGAGGGTAAAAGTCCTAAAAGAAAGATCAAATGACTTAGAAAAGAAAAGATCAAAAAAGAATTAAAAATGGACCACAAAAGAAAAAGAGATAATAATAACACATGAAAGTGAGCAAGTCAAAATGGCACTACTATTTACTTTTAACTGCAAAAAAAATGATTATGTGCAGATTGTTCAAAATTCCATAATCCATGATTAGTTAAATAGTTTAATATTAACTTTTCATGCTTAAGATAGAGAATAAAGATATGTCAAACAGTTTAAACTTGACAAATCAATAGATAGTTATAGAATAAATGAGGAGCTCAATAGTTTAATCTGAGCCCTTGGATGAAATAAGGTTAGAATTATATAGTTTAT
Source organism: Pinus albicaulis (assembly GCA_034641835.2). Taxonomy (NCBI): domain Eukaryota; kingdom Viridiplantae; phylum Streptophyta; class Pinopsida; order Pinales; family Pinaceae; genus Pinus; species Pinus albicaulis. The sequence continues at coordinate 1,411,467,885 of CM076570.1, read as the reverse complement.
GCTTTAAAAGAAAAATGGATTTAGGGTTGAAAACTTAAATGCACCCATGCAAATGAAGTAAAAAATGTTAGAATAATGATGGGTAGGTAGAAAGCATTTGTGCAAGGCATGTACTAAAAGATCATCTGGAAAATTACTAATTTCCCCTCCCCCACAATGATCCAGTATTCAAAACCTTCAGTTAAAGAGGCTCAGAGCATTTCTTTGACTTCTGTTGGGAACAAACCCAAGGCCTAATGACTGATTGGTTAAAATACAGGATTCCTTTCATGAAAACCCATTTCCTCAGCATATTCACCCTTTTACAAAAAATAAAATCCCTTTCCCTAAGTAAAACACCTTTTTTTCTTAGAAAAAGTAAAATCCCCTCTTAATTAATTTCATTTCATCCATAAACACTCAAAAAAACCCATAAAATACAATTTATCCTAAGTTTAAGTGTAAATGTTTAAATGGGACAATCATTGTGTTCAAAAAAGTTTATGTTACACTTAGTTTATTTTATGTATTTTCATTCATTACATTCATTTCATATTAATTTTTAACACAATGTATTAAATCCTTTTAAACCACCCCTTCCCATATATATATATTAGTTCCTTTATTTTAAATATCCCAAAAACCCACTTATTAACTTTTAACCTTTGATTATATTACCCCACGTGTTATATTATCTCGCCCATACCCCATAGGTTAAAAACATTATAAAACCCACCCCAATGGTTATAAAACACATGCTAAATCCTTATTTGATGTCTAAGTATTACCCTGCCTATCATATAGATTATACATTAAAAAACTATGTTTTAAACATATTATTTGAACCCAGCCGCATAATAAAAAATCCTGGGCCCCATGCGCACATGCATAGCAACTCCATCAACCAATCTCCGTCGTTCGCACACCTAACTCCAAATCTGACGACCCAGATGCGATATCGCAAATATAAAAGCGTGATCATTAATCATTTCAAGATTTGCGAAATGGGAATTTTTGTTCCTTTATCTCTCCTCCACGCGACACTTGATTATTGGATCACATTCGATTCAAGGAAACCACTTACCGCCCTGAGCCCGTGCGATAACCACTTGTCCTATGACTTTACTGCCATTCAATGCTAATACTGTTTAACCTAAAAACCTTTCAAAAACTTCATAAGCATGCAGATAAGCCCTTTTATGCATTCTATTTGCGTTTACATCCTCCCGATTGAAAAATCAAGCCTTGTACACTGTTTTCATGCTCAAAGAACCAAAAATCCATTGAATTTGCTGCCAAGAACACTGTAAGCATGCAATCGACTTCCAAAAGACTTCTACAACCATCATAAATCATTTTTGACGCCTTAGAAACCATTAAAAGACTAAATACCTGCACAAACAGGTTTTCTTCGAAGAAAAACAACCTTCCTATCATTTTAAAAAGAGGTTCCTGAGAAATTCAAACCTAGTGAAGCCTATTTTCCCACAGAAAGACCCTTATTTTTACCTACAAAGAATGAATTCTCTGTAAAACTCTGATAAAACCCCAGTTTGGATACTGCAATCTGTTTTTAAAGAAAATTTGAATATACTTTACCCTCTGTAAACCTTAAAATAACTCCTAATATATTCAGAAAACCTTTGCAAATAATCATAATCCTTTTGTGCCTGATTTGAACCAATTTTAGTCCAGTTTATCCAAAGAAGCAAAAAAACCCTTGTATACCAGTTCCTGAACCTGTAAAGAGTTTGAAGATCAAATTGAAACCAAATTTAAAGTTTTAACCTAAATAAAGCTAGTTTATACCTTTGATATTCCATAGACCTCTGTTAAAACCAGAAATACCTTCTGTAAACAATTTAAGCTAACAGAAGAGTAAAAAAAGCCAAAATACAGAGTTTCAAGCATCCAGAAGGTCTAAAATGTCAAAATCAAGCCCGAAAATTACTTCCAAAACCACTATTGTTGTAAACCCTCTATAACCTCTTGTTTTAGATATTGAACATATACCCTTAGCTAATGTGGATTACAAAATAGTGATCTAGTGATAGAATTTAATCTTCTAGACCTCCACTGCTGGAGTCTAGAAAAATCCTTAGATCAGGGAGATGAAGTACAGATTTGGGAGTCAAATATACCCAAGTATGTAGTTCCACTCACTCGTCAGTGTGCAAAAGTTATGAGGTTGTGTCAAACCTATTATTCTCCTGAACAAAGAGCTATGGTAGATGCAAATAAATAAATATTGTTCACTATTACTGTAGAGTCTATAAATATGATGCTTCAGCTAAAACCAGATCCCAATGTAGTTCCCTTATCCATAGAAGCACTCATAAATCTTTACATTGGTCTGGATTTTCCTAAAAGGTTTCAGATTTTCCAATCATTCATGCTTGCTTATGTTGAAATCCCAAAGATAAACCCTCCTTATTCTACTTCCAAATTTCTTGAAGGATCAAGGTATGTCATTTCTATGTTATACTTTATCCTAGGTTATTTTACTGATGAGCATACAGATGAGTCAATCCTTGGTTTTCTATCTGCCTTTGTACCTGGATAGCCTCCTTCTGTCAATTACAATTATGTTGAATACATAGCTGATAATATCCCTGATCAACTTGTCAGATTGCCCATTGAAGGATTCTTCAGATATTCATCCTTCCTCTTTCACATGTTCCTTTAATTTCAAGTAGATAAGTTCCCATTAACACTTCAGAAGTTGGATTTATAAGGTAACTCACTCTTAGTCATCTTTTGGACTTCTTTGATCAGAAAAGAGTCCATTGAGTTCAGTTATCCATAATTTATAGATTGTTTTGTTTATCCATTGATAAACATGTTAACAAACAGAGTACAACCAAGAATTAGTGATGAGATAAAGAAAGTTATACAGCTATCAGAGAAAACTAGAACTGGAGATTGGTAATTATATCAAAATTATACGGAAGTCAGAGTTTTTGGGTCAAATCTTTTACCCTATAAACTACCTAAGTATGTGCCAATGAGAGTTTTTGCCTTGGAATACATCAAGAAAATTCTCAATTCAGATTCAATCAACTTCTTGGCAGCAAAAAAGAAGACTCAATTTAAGCTGAAAAACCAAGTAGGACCTTTTATTTTCAAACACAGAGATGCAGGAATAGAGGCAGCAAAATAGTTGTTGGAGTACAAATTTGAAGAAAGCTTCTTATGGAATTATGATCCTCAGGGAATAATTGGCAAAATGAGGGTGAAATGCAAATTGACCCCTTATCTTCATGATAAAATTCCTGAGATTGAACAATTTGTAAATCAAACAGAGTGGCTAGAAAATACCTTGATAGAAGCAGTTAAACAGGGTGATACTAGTCACACCTTGCAAATTGTAAATCAATGAGATAAAGCTACTAAGAGAATCAGGGAAGAAGGTACCTACACTATTGAAACAACAAAAAAGACTAGGTTTAAACTCAGATATAATAAAAAGACTAAGCTCAATCCAATTGATAAAGAAAAAGAGACCATAGAAGTGGAAGATACATATGTTCCAGAGACAAACAATGAACCAGCTACAGAGATTATAAATTAAGAGCATCCTTCTACTTCAAATACACAGGTAATTGAGAATCAGCAAAGTATGGAGACATCCTCCTCACAGCTAGCAGATGATAAAGATATTGACATCAGGGAGAAATATAAGAAGATCAAGGCCAATAATGAAGAAATCATGAATGATATTTATTCTTAGTATTTAAAACAAACACCAGGGATTCAAAATAGACTTCTATCAGCTTTTGATTATTCAAACAAGAATTTGATTATGTCAGTACTTCAACCAATAGTAAAGACACCCAAAACAGTGGCAGATTACAAAAAAGTTGACCTTGAAGTGCCTACAGAAAGTATCCATGCATTAGATCAAATTGAGTTTCACAGACAAACTTCTGAGATGCTTTATTCTACCATAACTACAAATACAATAAGTGCCCAAAAGCTACAAAACATAGTAATAAATATGAGAGATCAAATGAAGGTTGAAAAGGCTTCCTCATATGCTAAAGATATTAGGATTAATTCTTTATAAGAATTGGTTACTCAAGTAGGATATGATCCTGCCAATGTGAAAGATGCAGAAGAATTGGTGAAAAAAAATAATGTTGATATTGCAACACTTAGAAAACATCTCAAGCTTCCACCAACAGAACATCCACAAGCCAAGGAAATTTTGCAAGAGGCAATCCAAAAATATGATATGATGAACTTGATTTTACAATTGACAACATAGATTAAAGAGATGGAAATCCAAATGGAAAAGCTAGTCCATTAAAGAGAAATTGAAAAATCACAAGAAGCTCCTACATTAATTCCCATGGTAACAACAATTGTGCCTTCAAATATGGCAGAAGAGTTGGCACCAAAAGTACCACTAGCCATAGCAGTACCAATGAATTCCTCTACTACTTCAGCTACAGAATCCTCTACCACAGCAGCTCAATAGTCTGATGAAGCTAGTAAACTTATTAAGGCCATGGAAGTAATGACACTTCAAACCAATGAAATCAATAGATTGAAGAAAGTGATTGAAAATCTAGAAGACACTAAGAAGCTAGCCCAAATTAATTCTAAAACTCAATAACAAAGGGCTAACAAGTTAAATGTTGAGTTGAAGAACCTACAAAAGGATTTAACCTTGAAAGAGCCAATATCCTATGTGAAGAATCAACTATGGACCAAAATCATTGAATACATCAATATTGTTTGGCCATCAATACAGGTAATTTATGAGCAAAAGGATTTACTAAAGGCAGCACAAGAGGAAATTCAGAAAACAATGGATGAACTAGGTGCCAAACCTGAAGAGGCCCTAGAAATCATCAAATTTCTCAACAGTAAGAACAAGAAAGAATTGGAAGAAATAAAAATTACTGACAGAACAGAGACAATCCTTGAAATAAGACACTAGCACATCTGGCCCAATTTCCGACGTCCAATGCGTCATTCTTCCGACACATAGTCGTCGGAAGAGCGACATTATGAGGCGGGAAAAAACGTGGTTAGCCTTAGAGTCGCAATTCTGACACTTCACTAAAGTGTCGGAATAGCGACACTATTTCCGATGTTTCCATAATTTCGTTGCTCTTCCGACATTTTCCAAATCGTCACTCTTCCAACGAAAACACAACGTCGCACTTCCAACAAAAAAAAATGTCGCTCTACCGACATAAAAAAACATCGTTTCTCCGACAAAACTTAAACGTTGCTTTTGCGACAGAGCTTAAACGTCGCTCTTTCGACGCAAATTAAAAATCATTAGACATCATTAAACGTCGCTCTTAGACGCAAATTAAAAATCATTAACGTCATTAATGACGCTCTTGTTATTTAAAGCGTCTCTCTTCGAGTGGCTTTAGCGTCACTCTTAGACGTTATATAGAAACTCTCTTCCTACGTTATCTTTTGTCGCAAGTCAAACGATAAGCTCTTCGACGTTTAGTACTTGCGCTTCCGATGGCAAGTAGCTCATAGAGCGGATATAGAAACAGTCTTCCTACGTTTACACCGTCGCAATTCCGACGTATATACAACCAACTAAAGCATTGGTATTCTGATGGTAAGGAAATATTAAAAAAAAAAGAATGTCGTTATCACACTGTTATATGATAATTAATTCTTCTTAAGAATATAAGGTGAATATTGAAACATGTTACATGCTATTAAAAATTTTCGTGTAATAGTGCAATCCCTCCACATCACATGAAGCATTGGTATTCTGATGGTAAGGAAATATTAAAAAAAAAAGAATGTCGTTATCACACTGTTATATGATAATTAATTCTTCTTAAGAATATAAGGTGAATATTGAAACATGTTACATGCTATTAAAAATTTTCGTGTAATAGTGCAATCCCTCCACATCACATGAAGTGCTCCCCTTGATAGGTGAAAACAATTCTGGAGCAACCAGAAGCTAATATGTATGAATATATTACAACATTTGTGTCTCTCTTCTACATTGACTACAACTTCTGCTAATTGTGACAACAACAACCTCAAATTATCTACATAGTTTGTGTCATACTTTCATCACATGACATTTGCAAACTGAAGAATTCTTGTTTATGTACAATATTGCATTTTGTTACTGCCAAACAATTTTCCTAGTGATTTGCGGATATCATTGTTGGATCTCTTCGAATCCAAATGTTGTGACTAGTTTTTTGATAATCCCGAATGAATAAGGACAATTGTCCTATTGCCTTTATTCTACCATTCAACTAATTTACTTTCCCCTCTGGGTTTCTTTTCTACACAAATTTATACTTCTCATGGAATTCTTTCCATTAAACAAATTTGAAGCTTTGATTTTCAAGTGTGAAAGCTAAGTCCATGGAATTTTTCAATAGATGATTTTGTTGCTTGCATTTAAAAAAGAAAATCAAGATAGAAATATACCTTCAAATCTGTGCTTCTCAAAGTTTTGTTGGACGTCTTAGAGCTTATGCTGAACAAAACAATGTTTTCATGCCTTTTTCAAAAAACTAATCTTCCAAAAAATCTGTGCATGCTGTCTAAGCAGACTGTATAGCAGCATGTGCCTATATTATCTGCAAATTTATGCTCTTGGTTTCTGTGTCTGTGTTTGAAAATTATTAATGGCTATATGCTAGGGCCCACGTGGCTCTAAATGAATTGTGTCTCGGTTGCATCACCTTCTATGATGTATCATATTTGTATGTCACATGTAAATGAAAACCTGTGATTGCATTTTGGCGGGTTTCCTCCTCCCTTGCAAGTAATAATTGGTCTGTCGGTCCGTATTGTAATTTTCAACTCTATGTTTAAGACCATGGCTGATGCTACAAGGTCATATTGATGTCAGACTTCTAGTTTCTCCCCTGTGACTCCAATGCATGATGGGTTGTTCAATTATTTGAAATTTTGCAAGTATTTTCTATTCACAAAATTTCATTTCCTTCACTTTATTTTCCAGCAAATAAATTTTGCCTAATAATAATGCTAATATCCAACTCAGGGAAAAATTTAAACTTCTCTTTAGCTTCTCTCTATTCAAAATTGGTTTTCTGAACTAACAATGTGCTTTGAGTATTCTCACTCTGATATCACTGTTGGAAATATGTAAAATATATGCACAGGAAATATTCTGACTAATAAATTTACTGCTGTTGGAGCGATTTCATACATTATGAGAATCTCCCTTTTAGTCATAAATGTTAGTAATTTATCTACTTAACTTCTATAACCACATGACTCTGATGATAAACATAAGTTATAATGCACCTTATAACTTAATTGGCTAGTACTAAGTTGAGTTTCCTAGTGACTCTTGTTACCTTTTCGCGTTATTAATATCACACTATGTAGGTTTTTCATACATGTATCAGGTGTGTAATTCAGAAGAAAAGTATCAGAACCAAAGCTTTAAGTTCTATAAAAGCCAATATTTTCAAATACAAGAGACTTATTACTAGATAAACAAAAGTAACATGTGAGAAATAGCAAAAAAGGTTCCTAACCAACCTGATAGTTCTTAAGGATTTTGTCTTGGTATTATTTGTGCCGTTGTGCCTATCAAACATAAAGAAAAAAATGTTAGATAATAATCGTGTGTATGTGACCACATCTATAGAGAACCAGATATTTAAAGTGGTGCACATCAAGAAGTAATAGGCTTGCTTCATCTATTAAGGTTATATATAATTCTAATTCAAATCTGTTTGTAGTTCAAACCTGGGTCAGCTAAATGGTAGTATACTTACTGACTTATCGGAAACCTTTACCAGACAATATGAAGGTTTACAAAAAGGTTTTTGAATAACTATAAGAATTATTTCCAACTCAGTAAGAATTCTATCATTTACTAAAAAACTTGCTGGAAAAGATTTCAGTACATTGTTTTATGCTAAATGTTGCATTAAGAGACATGCAAACACAGTCCAAAAGTTAACAACATATAAAACATTTTGTCAATTTACATGACAAAAAATTTAATGCATCACAGCCAGAGTTCTCATGAGCATTAATTCTTTGGGAAAAGGACCGATATGAGCAACCTCAACAAGACCTTGAGATACTCTACCAATATTAATGCATACCTTTCCAAAGCTGATATAGAGTACTCTACCAAGGGGTCAACTCCACTTGAGTCATCCCTACCTAGGTGTGTCCTGGATTAAGAGTGAGGACTTGTTATGATCTATTATGGTAACTATCTATAATGAATTGAGTTGATTACAGAGAAAAAAATAACCAACTATGGTTGGCTAACATTTATAATTTTACAATGATAGATTAACAGACAAGAACACAATGAAAAAATTGAACAAAAAGGGTCAGATAGTTATCATCAATTGTTTATACATTGGCTTGTCTTGTGCTTTCTCAGGCAGACAACTTTGTTGCAATTATGAAGATTATTGGTCCAAATATAAAGATGTGTCTGAGCTGATGTGTTTTGTTTGGCCAGTAAAAAATGGTATTGAAACCAACGCATTACCCAGTAATCGAAGAATAAAGGAGGAATTCAGAGAACGTGCAAATTCCAACAGAAAACAATTAACAATTTCAATGCAGGCTAGTTGGTTGAACTTTCTCAGAAACCTCATGGCAATGTGTTATAACTTATAGCCAAGAGGCATAACCATGCACAATTTATCAAGAACAAGAAGAGGCACAATTGGTTGATGAACCTTCACTGGTAACATGCATGTGTGTGCTGGGAAAGGAATAAATAGTAGCACTAGTAAGCCTTCTCAGAGCTGAAAAAAATCTCACCTAAGGTTGCAGGTTTATAGTAATAGCATGTAACAGTTCAAAAAGATGTAACATATTAAACAATTTCGTGTAATAGTGCAATTGGTTGATGCAATGATTGACACATCGAACAAACCCATATAAAACTAGGATTAATGTATTACCTCCCCAGATTAAGGAGCTTGAATTTTGATTTTGTATGAGCATATCAATTCCAAACACTGTTTGCCATTCGAACAATTCCAAACATTGTTTGCCATTCGAACATTGTTTGTCTACTTATGGGGTGGATTAAATGCATTTTGACATTTGGAAAATTCCGCTATCTCTCTTGAGCTTCTTGCTGCATTTATGTGGATGGATATATTCTTCATTATCTTGTAAGTGCTTTTTAATGCTATATTTCTAATCTACTGAATGTCTAATGCATGGAATCTTGTCTTATTGTTTGTAATGTGCCTTAATTAATGAAATTTTGGTAGAGCATTGAAGTTATTTGAAATTTTTCATGTGTAATTCAAGGATAGGATAATGAATGAATGTTCTGAGAGGTTATTTTGCATATTGCATCCTTAAAATTCCATTAATTATTTCCAAACGAAGTATAAACTTCTAGAGTAGCCATGTAGTTTTCCTGTAGTTGTCTCATTAGGGCTACCGAAGCTGCCTCTAGGACTCCTTGAAGAGCGAAGTTATCAAATCAAGGTATTTTTGACTCCTTTTCTCCTAATAGCTAGACACGGGTCCTAAATCCTTGGCAGTCACCCCTCCTAACTCAACGAATCATCTTTCTTTTCACCTCTACTTTGCTTCTTTTCCTCATCCTTTTAAGGATAAGGAGGCCTCCCTAGGACTTTAAACATAGTGAAAATAATTATAGAAAATTTAAAGAACTTATAAATAAAATAAAATTCTACAAAATTATTACTTCAAAAATCACGTGACAGTGATTTCAATGATCTCCTCCAAAGAATCTAAAGAATGAACTAGAAAATTAAATTAAAGTATTATAAATCAATTATCACCTTAACAGAGTAACAAGTCTAATCACCTAGATAGATTAATGAAAAAATCCTTCAAATATTCATCAAATCAACGAGCTTGTTTTGCAGTCAAACAAGGACGAGTCTTTAAAAATTATTATCATAGGAAGCAGACCTGAGGTGATAGGTTTCCTATCTGAAACTAGGCAGGAACCTATCACTTCAATGTTCCAACAAGATTTCTCAGGGGTGCGTAAAGGTTGTTGTCAAACAAGAGGATAAAATAAAACAACTAAATAAACCATGAAAGAGGCATGTGTGTGTTATGTAATGAAGTTGAAGAGAATCACATGCTTTACAGTCTATGTACAAATGTCAGATTGAAATGCTCAATTAGACAAGAGGATGTGATTTTCCCTGGTTTATTGTCAGGAAGGAAGATGGAAGAAAATAGACCGTGAATCAGGGCTCTGTGCACTATCAAATGGAGACGAGGAGAATTCAATGCTTTACTACCTTATGTACAAATGCCATGTTGAAATGCTCAATTAGAAAACAGGATGAGATTTTATTTGTTTTATTGTACAGTGAAGGCGAAGATGGAAGAAAATAGACTGGTTTTCTGTGTGTTATCTAATGAAGTTGAGGAGAATCACATGCTTTACAGCCTTTTCAATGAATGTTTGACTGAAACTCTGATTTAGATAAGAAGATAATTTTTATAACCTGTACTTTCAAGTACGAAATGGAAGGAAATAGAGGGTAGGGCTACAACAAATCGGAGATACCACTTCTTTATTGTTGCCTTCACATTGGTATAAATATCAACATATGTTGGAAATTATATGCTATGGAAAACCAACCCAAATAACACATAATATAAATGAAGAAGTTTAAAATTGTCTTATGAAAAATTGATCTAGAACTGGTGCAGATTCAATTTCTAGCCTATATACATCAGCAGTGTCTAGCTGCATTTCAAATATGGATATTGATATGCAAGACCTACCTCTACATTCCATGTGCATTTTGGCCATGGGTACTGTTCCTCTTGGCTAACTGCCACTATTGCTAAAGAATGAAAATGGGAGAGGAAAAACACCCACAAGCAGATGATTCGTATGCATCTGCTGCTACCCACTATCTTCATTTTCGTCTCCTGCTCCTGCTTATGATATATATACAGAGCCACCCAAAAAACCAAAGAGATTGAGATCAATGGGAATCTGTGTTTATGATCAAAACATACATTGGATTACAGATTTTTCTGTGCAACTATGGGGTTACCATTAGAATTGGGGGATAGAGATAGCAAATGGCAGAAGTTATTGAAAATCATATACAAGGAAGGAAGGTATTGCAGTGGTTGTTACAGGTATGCAGCATGGACGACACTCAATTAGGGCATTTTTAGGTTGAGTATTTCTTCTTCCTCACTAACTCCCTCAAAGAGTTTGATCACGCTTTGAAAAACCTGGAGATATCAGTCTCTGATCCGAATCAGTTTTGAAGATACAGAATATTAGGGCACAAGGTTTTCTCTAGATTGCAGTTAAAATGTCTAGGAGAAAGGAATAAGGCATTTCCATAAATTCACAGGAATATTCCTTATTTCATCCTAACCCTTAATACTATGGGAGAGAACTGGTATTACTCGCATGTTGGTGGAGATCCATTCTTATTTATATATATACCCGAAATCCTAATCAACAGTACTGCGAAATAAAAATCAAAGAACATTGTATGAACAATAGTTAATCAAATTTTCTGCCCGAAAGAGCTAGCAATATCATGTAGGAAGAAATATTGTCCTCGATAACAGGCTAAAATGAAAACTGGCAATATCATTTAAACGAGCCTAGTTCATCTGCGGCACTAAAAACCCTTAAACCTTAAAGTATTATAAACTATCGCCCGAAGGCATTACGCACATAATCAAAAGCTTTGTAGCAATTTTATGAGTACCTGTTGCCAGGAAATTCCATCATGCATCCTGGGAAAGCTGACTTCATCCGCATTCTTTCAACTTGCTTGTGGCCACTCGAAGCCTGCAAATTCCCCAAACCTTGCAAAGAGTATGTAACCACCTGGAGTTACCCATCTAATCAGAATAAAAAGAAAACATGGTGGCTATAAAAGAATGATCGGTAATAAGGGACATCTGAGTGGATTACCTGCTCCTACCATGCTAAGTTACTGTACGTTGTTGAAGTCGTCGTAGAAGTACTCCAGTGGAAGGAGGAATTGAGATACTAGAAAACTGAAGGGGACCCTGTCTTGTAAACCCTCACTGAAAGATAGCAAAATTTAGGCAAAATGTGACATGGGCTTCGCAGTAATGAGTTTCAAAAATAGGTAAGCCCATGACTGAGATGGTGAAACTAACCGCAAAAGCAACCCTCCAGTACCAGCTCCAAAACCCTCGACATCCAACTGAGTGGAATAGCGCGAAATGCCAAAAGAGATGGCCGGGAAGAAACCCTTATTATCCATTAGCCTCTCTACACCGTAGGATCAGATGTTACAAGATCAATGGTGTTAAAGCAACCAAGTGGCTATGGTCGGAGGTTCGAAGCACGAACGGACTCTGCGGAACAAACAAACTTTTCAAAAGATTAAATGAACAAACAAACTTTTTAAAAGATTAAATGAACAAACAATAAAAGAAAAAAAATGAATTTAAAATGGTTTTCATAATAAAATTTTGAAGTGAAAAATAGAAAATTAAATAATTTATAAATATTAAGATTGATAAATATTAATTTATAAATATTAAGATTCATAAATATTTAATTAATCATCCCTAAGGGTTAAAAAGGGCTCAAATGTCTATTATCCATAAAATTGATGATTAAGATAACTCTGCTCTATGTTCAAATGACAGGTGAAGGTGGATTTACCATACTTAAGATTCTTAGTAGTCTCTTATGAAGTACAACATGTCATAGTGATAAGTTTTTATTCCATTAAATCATTCTAGCTGTAGAGCAGAGTCAGAGTTCTAGGAGTAGTATCAGAGGAATTAAACATTGCGAATGTGATAGAAGTGAATAATTTCATGGAAGGGTGAAGTATGCCCAACTTGGTCATAAAAACCAAGTGCATCCTTCATGCAAGAAAAAAAATAAACATGCAAATTTCGTCATATAATGGGTTTGGGCAGGCACCCTCAAATGAAATGACATGGCACGCCCGACCGAACAAAGGCACAAACGAGAAAACGAAAAACGGGTCACACGACTGTGCACAAGGCACTCGTGTGTTCACAACTTAGAATATTTTATACGACCGCCCTCAGACGAAACAACCTGACCTGACCCGAACGCATTTGGGAGGGCGCCCTCACACGGTGCGCCCGACCGAATGAAGGCACAAGGGAGAAAACAACAAACGGGCCGCACAAACATGCACAAGGCACCCATGTGGGCACAACTTAGAAAATTTGATACAGTTGCCCTCAATCGAAATGACCCGACCTAAATGCATTTGGGCGGGCGCCCTCAACTGAAACGACCCAACCCGAATGCATTTGGACAGGCGCCCTCAACCAAAACGACCTGACCCAAACGGGTTTGGACGGGCGCCCTTAAATGAAATGGAAAATGGGCCGTATGAACATGCACAAGGCACCCATGTGGTCACAACTTAGCAAATTTGATACGACTGCCCTCAAACAAAATGACTCAACCCGAACGGGTTTGGGCGGGCGCCCTCAAACGAAACAACATGTGGGCACGCCCGACCGAACGAAGGCACAAGCAAGAAAATGAAAAATTGGCCGCACGAACATGCACAAGGCACTCATGTGGTGACAACTTAGCAAATTTGAAATGACTGCCCTCAAACGAAACGACACAACTCGACCTGAATGCATTTGGGCAGGCGCCCTGATCACATGGCGCGCCCGACCGAACGAAGGCACAAGAGAGCAAATGGAAAACGGCCTGCATGAATGTGCACAAGGCACCAATGCGGTCACAACTTAGAAAATTTGATACGGCCACACTCAACTGAAATGACCTAACCCAAACGTGTTTGGGCGAGTGCCCCCAAATGAAACGACCCGACCCGAATGCATTTGGGCAGGCACCCTCAACCGAAACGACCCGACCCGAACGGGTTTGGGCAAGCAAACTAAAACGAAATGGAAAACGGGCTGCACAAACATGCACAAGGCACCCATATGATCACAACTTAGCAAATTTGATACGACCGCCCTTAAACGAAATGACCTGACCCGAACAGGTTTGGGCGGTCGCCCTCAAACAAAACGACATGGCGCACCCAACCGAATGTCAAAGGCACAAGCAATAAAACGAAAAACGGGCCACACAAACGTGCACAAGGCACACATGCGGTCACAACTTAGCAAATTTGATACAGTCGCCCTCAAACGAAACGACCCGACCCAACCCGAACGCGTTTGGGCGGGTGCCCTGATCACACGGCGTGCCCGACCGAATGAAGGCACAAGAGAGAAAAAAAAAATGTGTTTCATGAACGTGCACGTGAAGACACCAATGTGGTCACAACTTGGCAAATTTGATATGCCCACCCTCAACCGAAACGACCCGACCCAAATGCGTTTGGGCAGGCGCCCTCAACCGAAACGACCAAACCCGAATGCGTTTGGGCAGGCGCCCTCAACCGAAACGACCCGACCCGAATGGGTTTGGGCAAGCACCCTCAAACGAAAAGTCAAACAGGTTGCACAAATGTGCACAAGGCACCCATGTGATCACAACTTAGCAAATTTGATACCACCACCCTCAAACGAAACGACCCGACCTGAACGGGTTTGGGCGGGCGCCCTCAAACGAAACAACACGACATGCCCAACCGAACGAAGGCACAAGTGAGAAAATGACAAACGGGTTGCATGAATGTGCACAAGGCACTCGTGCGGTCACAACTTAGTAAATTTGTTACGGCCGCCCTCAAACGAAACGACCCGACACGAACGGGTTTGGGCGGGCGCCCTCAAACAAAACGACCCGACCCGAACACGTTTGGGTGGGTGCCCTAAAACGAAACGACACGGCTGCAAGAAAATGGTCATCCAGACAAAATTGTTATGGCCACGTTGGGAAATTCCTAAAATAAATGCACTTTTAATGTTTTCTAACAATTTCAGCAATTTTGGCACTGCAATAATCAGACAACAATGATGACATTTACGATAATGCAAATTAAGTAAAGATGAATGAGCTTCTCTTGGTTTCAAGAATAATTTATTCTGTACTGAACAGGGCCAACCACGTGAAGGTGGAAGCTCATATGGCCCCTCCCATCCCCCTCACATCACTCTCATTTTCCCAATACCCAATCTATGAAATAGAATATGAACAAACCAAAAATTAATTAAGGTCATAAACAAAATTTTCAATATGTGTTTGTATAAATACATAATTTTAGTTTAGCTTGTACAATAGTAAGGCCATTATTTATTGGTTTGAAATAATAAACAACATGAAACAAACCCACATAATTAGTAAATTATTTAAAGACAATAATTCCTACATATTAAAATATAAAGTTATAACATACCAACTCATACTCGAACATAACATCTGTATCAATATTCTTCTTCTGTATCTTCTTGATCTTCATCCAACTGATCGACATCTATATCAACATCTGATTCAGAAACGGTGTTGAAATGATCGACCATGTCATTATCATCATCAATTATGTCATTTTCAATAATATCCTCATCGACATCATCATCAATAATTGTTGCCTCATCTCCTATGCCTGGTTCATCTTCTAAGATATCTTCTTCGTCTGTCAATGCATCTTCCTACTCATCTGCCACTACATCATCTTCTTCTTGATCAATATCATCTTCTTCCTCTACAGTATACTCTACTGGCCTTCCTCTTGGATCATATCTAATAGCAAATGACCATCCGTTCTCACCTGGAACCTCTGAGTAAAAGACTTGTTCGCATTGGCTTGGAAAAACATAGCGATCTTTTCTTGCTTCAAACTGCGATGTTTTAACCATTGGAAATCCATTGTCATGTTGAATAAGTGTTCTATCATCATCACGTACATTCATTCATAGCCTATACCATTTGACGTCGAACAAAACTATTTTGAAGGAATTAAATTCACACTCAACTATATCATCTAAAAACCCATAATATCTATTTTTAGATTCTCGAGGATGTCTGTCACTCCTAGAGGAAACATTAGTGACCTGGAATACTGTAGTTATCCCACTATCAGAAGTTTTCCTGTTATCATCCAACTATTTAACGCGAAATTTACGACCATTGCACCACATAGCCTTGTGGTGTTTCAACTGCAATATGCCAAACATGAAAAAGATGCATTCTCAATTAATAATTAATCATATAATTTACACAGCTTGAAAATTATCTGAAAAATCAAACTTGTTGTCACATTATAAATATAATATAAAATAAGTAATGAATAAAATAGGTGAATTAATTGCTTACCTTTCTATCTTTCAAACCATATGCTAAATCAATTTCCCTGTCTGTAACATTTCCATCTCCACTACGATATGCTTCTCTAACCAATTCAGATAGTACTTGCCATGATAACCTATCATCTTTATGTGCTTTACATCTTTCAATCCATTCACTCATCCACTCAAGATTGTTTGCAATGTATAAAAGTAGTGCCTCATAATCTTGAGCACCTGAATAAAAAAACAATAATTCACCAATATTAAATATAACTTATAACCATGGTAAATTATATTAATTAATAAACTATGAAATAATAAGACCTAAATGAATATGATCATATACATGATGTAAAAAAATGAAACATTATATGTATTATACATAATAAATCTTTTACCTCTCACTTTCTTCATTCTACCTTTTCCCAACGGGTGCTCCACTTCAAATTTTTTGATGGAGTTCACATCCCAAATGAAATCCACCGCCTTCATAGCTGGCGCAACTAATATAGGAAGATAATGACTAATATACACCATGGATTCATATACCACATATCCCTCCACCATAGAACCCTCAGGTCGTGCTCTTTGTCTAACCAAAGCCTTCAAGGATTTCAGGTGCCTCTCGACCATCCACATTGACCTTGTGTGTACTGGTCCACACATTTCAATCTCCTCAAATTGGTGTATCAAGTAGTCTTCTTGTGCATTGAAAAATTTTGGAGGTAGATACTTTTGAATTTCACACATTAGCCAAGGAATTTCTCTCTTCCAATACTTTATTTCATCTTGATGGATTTCTTTCAATGAAAACCATCTGCAAATCATTACGCAAGGTTATTTCAATGAAACATAATATATATTTCATTACAAGTAAATTAACACATCATGTCATTAAGTACAAAAAGAAATTGTAGCAATTAGATTTTGCGTATAAATCAAAACTACTTACCTCATGTATTTACTAAGACCATATATAACTTGTTTGACATTGTTGTCGAAGTCGTTTAGGAGAGATACAGGTAGAACATACTATAACAATAAAAAATGAATCGTTATTGGTTTCCAAATTAAACAGAAAAAAGGAAAATTTAAAAGATGTATTCAAGAAATAACATACAAAAATGTATACCAAAAAAATTACCTTAACAAAGGTATGCCAATCATGTGTTTTCACCCCACTGAAGTCACCTTTCTTCATTAAGATATTATTTATGTTTGAAGCAAAACCTATTGGAAATTTAATTCTTCTAACGACCTCTTTTACATCATTTCTTTGTTGTTCTGTTAATAACCATGGAATATTATTATAATTTCGACCTCCATTATTATTTGATCTGTCGATCACACTTTTCATTGCATGATTCGATTTCTCAATGTCAGCACAAATTTTGTCAATTTTATCTCTATCATGTGCACCATCTATGGTTCGCCATAACATTTCTGTCACATTCTTCCCGACATGCATTGTATCAAAAAAATGAGCTATTTTTAGGTCCTCATAGTAGGGCAACCTCGCGAATTGAGAAGGATAACATTTCATTCTAGGTGGAAGTACAATATTAGTACCTTCACCGTGACGATGACCTTGATATCAAAGAATAAAATAAATCAAAACAATAATTATAAAATACAATAAAATAAATTCATTAGTTAAAACAAAAATTCCAAACATTACATAAACAATTAATATATATATATATATATATATATATATAGACAAATTACGTACCATCTACTTGATGATTATTAATTCTGCTATATGCCAACTTCCACAACCGAGGTGTCATTCTTCGTGGTTTTAATCCAGTTTCTTCTTTATCATTGAAAAGATGTTTTTCAGTAGTACGATACTTATGGTTCCTAGAGAGGAAGTGCCTAAACTCATCAAACACCATCTTTCCTAAGTCTGGCGAATGACGATACTTCATCTTAGGGCCACAAACTGTGCATGCAAATCTACCCTTTTTTTGAAGACCTGCAATAGATGGATCAATAACAATTATACTATGAGATCATTTTTAAAACATGCAATATGGTATATCTAATTTAGATAATTATGTATTATATTAAAGTGCAACGAAATATTACATACCACAAACATGTGTTAGTCCTAGGGCATCATGAATTGTCCATACAAGCATTCCACGACATTGAAATCTCTTCTGCTTGATTGGTTTAGTGATGTCATACATAGTGATGCCATGCCATAACTTTATTAGCTCATCGATAAGAGGCTCAATATATACATTCATATCTTTGACCTGGTACTTACCTAATTGTTCAAAATTACGGTACATAATAATTACTACCATGATATATGTATATATAAGTAAGTAAATAAATAAAATATATATTTATGAAAACAACGAGAGAAATGAAAATGTTACATTCAAAGAAATAATGTATCAAATACCTGGAATAATCATAGTCAACATTATGTGCTCCCTCTTTATTGACATCCAAGGAGGAATGTTATTGTTGATAACAAAAATAGGCCACACTGAGTAAGTAGATCTAAGCTCTCTGAATGGATTAACACCATCAACTGCCAATGAAAGCCTGACATTACGAGGTTCATTTTTAAAATCTACATATTTTTCCTCGATTTCTCTAAATGCAGAACCATCTGCAGGAATTCGAAGAACACCATCTCCACTTCTATTCTTTGAATGGTAATCCATAAACTGTGCTATGCTCTTACACCTGAACATTCGCTGCAAATATGGAATTATGGGAATATGACGAAGAACCTTTTGAGGCACCTTTTTGGTTAGTTGATCTATTCGATATCTACTGGTACCACATTTCAGACATTCTATTTTCGATGCATGTTCTCCATAATATATAATATCATCTTTAGGACATGCATCTATAGTGTCATATTCCATTCCAAAGTGTTTCATAATAGCACATAGATCTCGATATGTTCGAGGTAAAGTATTTGGCGATGGTAACAAATATTCACCCAACAATCTACAACATAAACAAAAACTAGTTAATGTAAAGATTATTAATCATATATATATATATATATATTGAATTATTATTTTACACATTTATTACAACTAAAAAAAGGGAAAATAATCAACATTTACATATATGTGATCATATATACATATTGCATACCTTAGGAGTTGTGTCATACATCTGTTCAACAAATTATTCATAACCTTTAAGTTCACCAACAACAATGTAGCAGAGAGAAGAGTTGCATTTGAGTGTTCAAAAAGTCGTTCACTTGACCTTTCAATTAGAGGTACATCATAAATACCGTCATTGCTATCTCCACCGTCATCATATGACTCACCATACAAGTCTTGGAGCATTTGATTTTTCCCATCATTAATGTGAACTGTCTCATTACTGTCATCATGATCTACCTCCATGGGATCATTAAAATTACCTTCATCATTTGCTTCATGTTCTTCACCTTGTACAACATCATTTCCAATACTAATATTTGCTGCAATATTCTCTTGTACTGGTGCAACATCATCTAATCTACTACTATTTAGTTGTGGAAGCTGTTTGATCATCTGCAAAAAGTTGGGGGGCAACTGTGCCTTTATGAAATTTACAAACATTAATCATTAAACATTAGTGCGCATATAAAAAATATTAAAATAATATAAAATTTTACAATATAATCAAAATGAAGATAGATAATTAATTACCATGGGACAATAGTCATTCGATCCACCATCAATGTGCTCATATTTCCTACAATGCATTGTTGTTGTTGCTATTAAAACTCTAACATTATTTCTCATACAACATTTTTTGCAAGGGCAATAAACTCTACCATCACCCCTTTCACCCTTTTGAATTTTTTTCCACCTCTAATGTTTTCTTCCATTGATGCAAATTATCCTATAAAGAAAATAATAATTATATTTAGCAATTATCTCTCTCAATGGTGTAGAAAACCCAAGACGTGTTGAACTCAATGGGAGCTCAATAAGCAAAAAGAAAATAAAAGTGATCAAAGTTCGACCATGATAAAAGGATCAAAGGTAAATAATGAATGGAAAACCCTGATCTTATTTATAACAAAATATTGAGTTATCCTTGATAATGGTGCATAATAAAATATTATTAACCAAGATCTAGATCTAATAGCTTGGAATATTTTATGGCTAAACTAGTTGTTAGGATAACGACTAGTTTGACTTTGAAAATTAAAATCGAATAATAACGGCTAGTTTTATTTAATTAAGTAATTAATTAATTATTTAATTAATTGTGATTATATATATATATATATATATTATTTTTTTATTTTTATTTTTATTTTTTTTTAGAATTGGCTAAACTAGTCATTAGGATAACGGCTAGTTTGATTTTGAAAATTAACAACATAACTTCCAACATGATCCTTATAAAACTAACTTAACCCATATTGGTCTACCGTCAAGTTTGATATTTCAATAATTTTTAGATGATTTTCATGAAATTATTAAAGATTTTGTTTAGCTGGTTTAAATTTGACTTGAGATTTCATGTGAACCTCATGAAATTAATTTACCAAAAAAGAAATTAGGCAATTCTAATGTAATTAATTTTATTCACCAATCTAATAACTTATTTCAAAACTATATAAAAAATATATATTTAAAATATAATTGTTAATATATTTAAAATGTAGTGTGAATTCTATAATAATTTTAGATATTTATTTTTCAAAATTTTTATTCTATTTTATATTTATATATAAAAGTAAGCTAAAACTCTATTTAAAAAATATATTTGAATGTGAAATTATTAATGTGATGTTTATTTTGAAACTATATTATAACATTATATGTAAAAATAAATTTATATTTATATATTAATGAGAAAAAAATATATTTAAATGTGAAATTATATTAAAATAATTTTCATTTTAAATTAAAATTTGAGCTAATTATATGTATATGTTTGAACTATAGTTTAAACAATATGGAGTATTTTTAGATACATAATTTGTTATATATATTTTTACATAGAAATAATTTAAAACCATATACAAAAAATTTTGAATGAAATATTAATGCATTAACGACATTTTCTCCAAACCATTGCGATATATATATATATATATATATATATATATATATATATATATTCTTATTTAATCCAAACCTTACTATATAATTCCACACAATATATATATTAACCCAAAGTTCCAAGGTTTAATTATGGTGGCAAATCATATTCCAAAGTATACCATACGGTGGAAAAACATTACAATGGTGGTGTTAGCTATTGCAAAGTCTGAATATGTGATTTATTGGAGGCACATTCCAATTAAACTTTGGAAATAATGGTATGGCACTTATATTATCAAATCCAATGGCATATGTCAAAAAAAAACGTATGGTAAGGTTTGACTACCGACGCATATTTTAGAAACGTCGGTATTGCGACGGTTTGGAGAAAAATGTCGCATTTCCAACATTTTCCCAAAAGCATCGCAATACTGATGCATATTTTAGAAACGTCGGAAATGTGACGTTTCTAAAATATGCATCGGTATTGCGACGCTTTGGATCAAAATGTCGCATTTCCGAAATTTCCTCCAAAGCATCGCAATATCGACGCATATTTTAGAAACGTCGCATTTTCGACTTTGTGTCCAAAAAACGTCGTAATACCAACGAATAGTTTAGAACATCAAATTTCCAAATACATCCATAAACGTCACAAAAGCAACGATGTCCCTAAACATCGGTATAGCGACGGTTGTTGGCGAGATTTGAAAAATTGATAAAATTTGGGGAAATTCCCGAAAATACAACAAAAGTGTCAGAACTTAAGTGTCGGATTTTTGACCAAATGTACTAGTGAGAAAAGTAATTTCAAAGAAGAATTTGATGAAGCAACTAGAAGAAAATTGTGGAAACGTGAACATATCCATAACTAAATTTATGGTTAAATTTGAGATCTTGAGGCAAAAAGGTTTGCCAAACATCCTTGTTCTTAATGTGAACTTATGCCACAAGAAGACTACAACAACAAGATAAGAGATCATGCAAAAGAGTAGTTGAATAAAAAAGAAGGAAAAGGAATTCCAATAGGAAAGGTTTTACATAAAAGTTTTGAAGACTTGTTTTATTTATGGCATGAGATAAAACACCTCTTTGTCATCAAACCAACATTTGCTAGATATACAGAGGTAGATGAGAACTTTAGGAAGTTGAAAAAGATAAAAATCCCTGATGAATTATTTTGGGAAACATTCACTGACTTAATGTAAAAGTCAAATTGCAGAGAAGAGGACAAAAAAAGTTTGTTGATTTGACACAATCAAAACAGAAATTTATAGCAGTAAGGCAGTTGAAACAGTCATTAAAGTGTATTAGAGGTAAAGAGTATCAGATGAAAGAGTATCAGATAAGAAGTTAATATTTCAAAACAGATTTGAAATATCTTTTGCCAGCGTTGGAGACAACAAGGTAGCCAGCTGCACCCAATCCAAAAAAGCACTTCTATTTTATTTGGATAAATAGGACAGCTTGCTAAGTTGTTAAGCAGTTGTCACTATATTCTTATAAAATATATTTTATTTTCCTTAGAAAATTCCTATGAGTATTCTAGGATATTTTGTAAACATTTTTGTATATATACTTCATCTTTTGAAGTATTATTGTGGAATAAATTGCTGAAGATTTCTATAGTTAATATTTCTGTACCTAAAGGTTGTTTGTAGCAAGTTCAAATAGCAGACTGGATCAAATTATCAAGCATCATATTTCAGGATTCATGTGTTGAGCCAGTGAAGTGAAGTACTTTCTACTGTCATTTTTTATCTTCTTATGTTTTACATGCATTCATATATGTGTTCTAAATTTGAATGATAAATTAGGAATATTATTTCAGGGTTTGTTAAAAGCAACATGTCTTTAACTATTTATCATTTCTATGTTTTCTGTTGATTTCCAGAGTAGGGAACCCTTAATTTCTCCCTCTTTCAAATGAACTCTATATACTACTTCCTTATCCAGATCAAAGAATCCTTGATTTCTCTTTATCCCAATAAAACCACTTCACCAATCATCCTTCCAAGATCTTCAATGACTTGTCTATCTTGCCTTGAAAATATTTGACTTTTTGACCTTGATCCTAATCCTGTCTGCTTGACATTTGACTCCTTTGCCCAATGGACAAACAAATCTATCACTATCCATCTCATTAAGTGATTTTTTCTCACCAAACCAAACCAAACCAAAACCAAAACCAATTTGCACATCATAACTAGCCTAATATCATATAATTAAAACCAAGTTAAATCTTATAGAGAGAGCTCTCTCTGAACCCTAGGAAGGCTAGATCCTAGAGTTTAAAATTTGGTTTGTGGTTACCTCTAGTGTTCTTGGACTTTAAATCAAAATATCACAACTTAAGAATTATTTGAGTGATAACATATTGGCGACCATACTGGGGAATAACCAATCCTCAGTCTTAAAATAGGTCTTAAAGGAAAAAAATTTCATCATCCTTTCACCTCAATGCTCTTTTAAAAGTTGTGAGTGTTAAAAAACTGTAATTCTGTCTTCTAGAAGAACCTATTATACTAGGTCAAATCTAGATCCTCAACCTGTTGTTATAATAGACAAGCCAGACAGAATCAGGAAAAAGAATAAACAAGTAGAAGATGTGGGTGCTAAAGTTTCCTTAGTTAGAGAAAATTCATTGCCAAAATAGTTAGTGAGTATTACAAGATATAGAATTTGACCTAAATTTTGAACATTCTTTATTCATAAATAAATCAGAAAGTGACTTAAATAGTGTTGTTATAGATCCTATTTTTATTTCATTTCTTGAAACAAAGCAGGAAAATGTTTCAATAGATTCTGAATCAAAGGTATTTGAAGCTCATGGTAAACTTGAAGAAATAAATTCTACTATTCTTAAGGAAATAGATGAAGCTATTGAATTAGCTGCTTTATTAGCATATACATCTAAGCCTTCTATTTCTCAGTTAGATACCAACTTAATAAAATCTGTAGGTTCATCTCTTTTTACCACTACATCATCTATAACTTCCACCACACTCCAATATATAGATCCATTTATCCCTAGATAACCCTTCCAACCTAGAATATTATTTCCATCTTCCCCCACCTTAACTCCATCTACTAGTTTATCTTCTGCAATTTCAAGTACATCATTCTCATTTCCAAGTAGTTCTTCATATATTCCAGTTTCATTTTCTAGCACCCCAACTTCATCCTTTAGTTCATCCACCACATTTTCTAGTTCATCATCTTATATTCCAATCTTATTAGCCACTTCTTTAATTGCATCAGCTAGTACTTCCAGTTATGCCCCAAGCACTTCCAACCTACCTCCTAGCCAAGCTAGAATTCAAGCTATGGCTACTAGGTATGCTCCCCTGGTCCTTCTATCACAATTACATGACATGCCTCAGCATTACCAAAGTAAAATATCTCAATTTGATGCAACCACTCATTATACTTCCCAACAACATATTAATAAGATGACTGATTATTTTGAGCTTCATGAAATAGATGATTCTGATGTACAAATGAGACTCTTTGCTCAAACATTAACTGGGGAAGTTAAAAAATGGTTTAAAGGTCTTAATCCTGGTAGCATAGCTGATTTAGAAATTTTTCATAGATTAGGACCTTTTATTTGCAATCATAGAGATGCAGGAATAGAGGCAACAAAATAGTTACTGGAATACAAATTTGAAGAAAGCTTCTTATGGAATTATGATACTCAGGGAATACTCAACAAAATGAGGGTTAAATGAAAATTGATCCCTTATCTTCATGATAAAAGGCCTGAGATTGAACAATTTGTAAATCAAACAGAGTGGCTAGAAAATACCTTGATAGAAGCAGTTAAACAGGGTGATACTAGTCACACCTTGCAAACTGTAAATCAAGGAGATAAAGCTACTAAGAGAATCAGGGAAGAATTTACCTACACTACTAAAACAACAACAGAGATTAGGTTTAAACTCAAATATAATAAAAATACTAAGCTCAATCTAGTTGATAAATAAAAAGAGACCATAGAAGTGGAAGATACAGATGTTCCAGAGAAAAACAATGAACCAGCTATAGAGATTATAAATGAAGAGCATCCTGCTACTTCAAATACACAGGTAATTGAGAAGAAATAAAGTATGGAGGCATCATCCTCACAGCCAGCAGATGATAAAGATATTGATATTAGGGAGAAATATAAGCATATAAAGGCCAAGAATGAAGAAATCAAGAATGATATTTATTCTTAGTATTTAAAACAAACACCAAGGATTCAGAATAGACTTTTGTCAACCTTTGATTATTCAAACAAGAAGTTGGTTATGTCAGTACTTCAACCAATAATCAAGACACCGAAAACAATGGCATATTACAAAAACGTTGACCTTGAAGTTCCTACAGAAAATATCCATGCATTAGATCAAATTGAGTTTCACAGACAAACTTCTGAGATGCTTTATTCTACCATAACTACAAAGGAAATGAGTGCCCAAAAGCTCAAAAACATAGTAATAAATATGAGAGATCATATGAAGGTTGAAAAGGCTTCCTCATATGTTAAATATCTTAGGATTAATTCTTTAGAAGAATTGGTTATTCAAGTACGATATGATCTTACCAATGTGAAAGTTGCAGAATAATTGGTGAAGAAAAAGAATGTTGATATTGCAGCACTTAGAAAATAGCTCAAGCTTCCACCAACATAACATCCACAAGCCAAGGAAATTGTGCAAGAGGCAAGCCAAAAATATGATATGTTGAACTTGATTTTACAATTGACAACACAGATTAAAGAGATGGAAATCCAAATGGACAAGCTAGTCCATGAAAGAGAAATTGCAAAAGCACAAGAAGCTCCTACAATAATTCCCATGGTAACAAAAACTGTGCCTTCAACTCTGGCAGAAGAGTTGGCACCAAAAGTACCACTGGCCACAGCAGTACCAGTGAATTCCTCTACTACTTCAGCTACAGAATCCTCTACCATAACAGCTCAATAGTTTGATGAAGCTAGTAAACTTATTAAGGCCATGGAATTAATGACACTTCAAACCAATGAAATCAATAGATTGAAGAAAGTGATAGAAAATCTAGAAGACACTAAGAATCTAGCCCAAATTAATGCTAAAACTTAGGAACAAAAGGCTAATAGGTTAAATGTTGAGTTAAAGAACCTACAAAAGGATTTAACCTTGAAAGAGCCAATATCCTATGTGAAGAATCAACTATGGACCAAAATCACTGAATCCATCAATGATGTTTGGCCATCAATACAGGTAATTTATGAACAAAAGGATTTACTAAAGGCAGCACAAGAGGAAATTCAGAAAACAAAGGATGAACTAGGTGCCAAACCTGAAGAGGCCCTAGAAATTATCAAATTTCTCAACAATAAGAACAAGCAAAATTGGAAGAAAAAGAAATTACTGACAGAACATAGACAATCCTTGAAATAAGAAAAGTAATTTCAAAGAAGAATTTGATGAAGCAACTAGAAGAAAAGTGTGGAAACATGAACATATCCATAACTAAATTTATGGTTAAATTTGAGATCTTGAGGCAAAAAGGTTTGCCAAACATCCTTGTTCTTAATGATAAACTTATGCCACAAGAAGACTACAACAAGAAGATAAGAGATCATGCAAAAGAGCAGTTGAATAAAACATAAGGACAAGGAATTCCTACAGGAAAGTTTTTACATAAAAATTTTGAAGACTTGTTTTATCTACAGCATGAAATAAAACACCTCTTTGTCATCAAACCAACATTTGCTAGATATATAGAGGTAGATGAGAACTTTAGGAAGTTGAAAAAGATTAAAATCCCTGATGAAGAATTTTGGGAAACATTCACTAGCTTACTGTAAAAGTCAAATTGCAGAGAAGAGGATAAAAATAGTTTGTTGATTTTACACAGTCAAAACATAAATTTAGAGCAGTAAGGCAGTTGAAACAGTGATTAAAGTGTATTAGAGGTAAAGAGCATCAGATGAAAGAGTATCAGATAAGAAGATAATATTTCAAAACATATTTGAAATATCTTTTGCCAGCGTTGGAGACAACAAGGCAGCCAGCTACACCCAATCCAAAACAAGACTTCTATTTTATTTGGATAAATAGGACAGCTTGCTAAGTTGTTAAGCAGTTGTCACTATATTCTTATAAAAGATATTTTATTTTCCTTAGAAAATTCCTATGAGTATTCTAGGATATTTTGTAAACATTTTTGTATATATATACTTCATCTTTTGAAGTATTATTGTGGAATAAATTGCTGAAGATTTATATAGTCAATATTTATGTACCTGAATGTTTTTTGTAGCAAGTTCAAGTAGTAGACTGGATCAAATCATCAAGCATCTTATTTCAGGATTCATGTGATGAGCCATTGAAGTGAAGTACTTTCTACTGTCATTGTTTATCTTCTTATGTTTTACATGCATCCATATATGTGTTCTAAATTTGAATGATAAATTAGGAATATTATTATAGGATTTGTTAAAAGGACCCTATCTTTAACTATTTATCATTTCTATGTTTTTTGATGATTTCCAGAGTAGGGAACCCTTAATTGCTCCCTCTTTCGAATGACCTCTATCTTCTACTTCCTTATCCAGATCAAAGAATCCTTGATTTCTCTTTATCCCGATCAAACCACTTCACCAATCAGCCTTCCAAGTTCTTCAATGACTTGCCTATCTTGCCCTGACAATATTTGACTTTTTGACCTTGATCCTAGTCTTGCCTGCTTGACATTTGACTCCTTTGCCCAATGGAAAAACATATCTATCACTATCCATCTCATTAAGTGATTTTTTCTCTCCAAACCAAACCAAACCAAACCAAAACCAATTTGCACATCATAACTAGCCTAATATCATATAATTAAGACATAGTTAAATCTTATAGAGAGAGCCCTCTCTAAACCCTAGGAAGGCTAGATCCTAGAGTTTAAAAGTTGGTATTTGGTTACCTCTAATTTTCTTGGACTTTAAATCAAAATCTCACAACTTAAGAATTATTAGAGTGATAACAGGTCAGAGTTTTTGACCAGCGCTATGGTAATTGAATGATAATGATGCTAATAAAAATGTTTTATAACATTTTTCTTAAATACATTTTTCAACAAGAGAACATCTAGATAGTCATTATGAATACCTCCCTAGCTAAGAGGAAGTGTTGAATTTTGTAGCCCTTGAATTATGTAAGAAATGTTCTTCATGTCATTTTCCCTTGAAATATAATTAATATAAGGAATTTTCTTCATGTCGATTTCAAAATAGAAATTTTGAATTTTCAAATTTGAGATTTTTAATTTTTGGTTCCAAATAAGATCAAGTCAGTGCCACGTAGAGAGACACCCATTCGGCTAGCTAAAATCACTGTATATGTGCCATTCGACCTCCTCTTCTTGGGAAATTCGAATCACACAAGATAAAAGACATTTTATGGAAATCTAAACGAAGAATAAAAAGAGGATGAAAAGGAAGGACAGAGATATCTCATGCATTCTCTCTCTTGTCTGGCCTCGCATGTGTGAGTTGTTGAGGGGAAGAGGTTTAATTTTCTGGGAAATTATAGGAGACCAAACTTCAACATATAAATATCATACTAGGCTGAGTTGATTGGGCATCTTTGTGACTTGATATAAGGGTAAGTTGATAAGTTTTGACCATAGCGATATTGTTGGTCAATTTGACCTTATTCTTGGCTAGAAGAATTAGATGTATCTCTGTTAAAGTGAATAATTTCTCTAAGGAAAAGTTTGTTGGGTTTTCCCCGATGTGGGTTTTTTTGGCTCCCTGTGATTTTTAAGATTGGCAAGAACAAACACTGTAGGGGCCACATCAGAACCACTTTGGAATCCTAGGACCTAGCTTTCCTGGATTCAGAGAGGGATCTCTCTATATAAGTGTTTTCAAATGATATATCTTTGTGCTCTTTGTTTTAAGATATTAGACTAGTTGTGAAGTTCTGAGGACTTGTTTGTTTTGGTTGAATTAGTTGATAAATTAACTGATCTATGGTGTGATTTAATTAAAGGGATGTTTCAGCTGAATAGATAGACTGTGAGAAAACATTGATCCATTGGGCTATGGAGTCATGAAAGGATTTAATTGTTCATCAACTCTGCAAGGGTTTTCATAGGGCAAGCTAACTATATCAAGTGGATCTCTTAGATTATATTGTGATATGAAACAATAATAAGTTGTGAAGGCAGTAAAGCTATACTCAGTTAAGAATTTTCTAGCTCTACTTAAACAATAAAATCCTTTTAAGGTAACTGTTTGAGGCAAACCAAAGGACAGGGCATACCATAGACTTCTTTGGCCAGACTTTAATAAGAAAACCTTTAAGACAACAATCCAACAATCCTAAGACTACTTTCAGACAAAAGAAAACATTTAAGGTAACAGTGAGAGCAGCTAAACATCCAACTAAAGCTGATCTTCTTTAATTCAACACTCAAAAGAATCCTCAAAGCAACATTTTGAGGCAGACCAGAGGACAGGGCATACCATAGACTTCCCTGGTTTAGACTCTACTAAGCATACTTCAAAGAAAGGCCTTAAAACAATATCTCAAGTTGTACCAAAGGATAGGGTTCACCATAGACTTCTTTGGCCTAGACTCTATTGAATCATTTCTAAGACAACAAGCTAGGTGGAACTGGAGGGAAATTAAGAATCCTCCAATCAGACCTTGCAAAAGAAAACATAAAGATAAATAATGCAGACAGAAATAGGGTGCCAAGACAGCATATCCTAATCTAAAACTTTTGTACTTTTATCAGAGAAATATGGACGAAATGGAAAACATAAGAAAAACAGTGACAAATGAAGAAAACTTCACCATTACCATAGCTCAAGGATCCTGTGAACGTGCTTGTATTATTGATGATCAAACCAATTACAATACTCCATGTACAATAGCTCTCTTCACCTTAGAGCTTTCTCAAATCCAACCTAGCAATCTTTAGCTAGCTCAGCAACAGAAATCAGACAAATAACCACCAACTAACCAACACAAAAAATGAAACTCATATGCAATATTTATCTGCAAAATGAGGAGGTGGTGTTAATATAGGGTTTGAAATGTAATTTATTACAGAGTTAATGATTTTTGACCTTTGAGACCATGCAAGGCCCCAGGAAAAAATGTCTGAAGGTGCTTCTCTGAAATAATAACTCCTAACTTAACTTCTGAGTTAATTTTTGTGAAATGTTTGACTTTAAGGCTTTTTCAATAACTTTACAATAACTGCTAGTAGATGAAAAATATCTCTGACTATTTGTAATAACTATTTGATGTTTTATTAAAAGAAAACATGTTGTAGGTGGAAAAATACCCTTTGAAGAAGTAACTGTTGTAGGTTTAGTCATTCGAATGTGTTTCTAAGCTTAATCTGCCTTTGTTTTATCTTTTAACTATGTATTAAGCTTTAAAACTATGATTTATCCTTTATCTGTTTGTTTCACTGTCTTTTCTCTTTATTTTTCCTTTATCTCTGTTTTATTCATTAATCCCTTGTTTAACCTTTAGTCTTTAAAATCTTTAACCTCTGCTTTGATGGTTAATCTTCATAATTTGTGTTAGCCACCTATAAAATTTGTTATACCAAAAGGTGGCTAAATCATTTTTGGAGCCTTCAAGGAAAAAATTTTATTGCAAAAAGTGTTGGCTCTTGAAGACTCTTGAAGGCCTCATACCTCTATCCTAAATCTTCTTTACTGTGCCTTTTTTATACTCTAGAATTCTATTGATTTCATGAGAAAAAATTGTTGCGAAATCATCCTTTTCCCTTCCTTCCACTTCCAAAACTAACCTCATTTTTGCCCCTTTATTCTCCATTACAAATCCTTCATTTTCATGTTTTACCCCTTTCCCCTTCCTCAAAACTCCTTTTATAAGGTTTAAGACTCTTTCTTTGCCTTATCGAAACCCTCAAAACCCTTGAAAAGCATTGAAAACTTCATAAAATTACATATTTTTGTGTGAAGGTTTAAGCCCCCTAGGTCTAAGTCCTTAACCCTTCCCCTCCATACGCCATGGTGCTGGAACCAGGCGCTAAACCTTTAAGCGCTTATCGTGTCAGAGCAACTCATCGAGCACACTATCTTTGTTTAAACCAATCTCCGAAGCCGATTAGCCCTGTGCATAAAACCCCCAGTCATATTGCTTTCCATATAACCCACGGCCCCACAGACGAGCGCCGAACCGTATTGCAAATATATTTTCCGCCCCCAAAGCTTAAACCTTTGTTATATTAAATTTTTGGGTTTGTAATGTTTTTCGATCATTAACTATTCAAAACCGGGCGGAATTCATCGCACCGCTTTTGAGAGGGAGGTGGTTTTTTTCCGATCGGCAGCGATCAGCGCCACCGGCCGACATGTGGCCTTGAGCACTGTTGAAAAACTACCCTCATCGCGCATTAAAGGTAGGATGTGAAATGAGCGTGATATCGATGCGCGTCGTCCGATCTGAGGCCACTCATCGGACGGTGATCGTGCTCTGAAGAAGCCTGACAGATAGACTAAGGTATGGCGCGGTATTAAAAGCATCTCTGTCGTCGATCTGATCTGTAGATCGACGGCCCAAAAACAGTCGCCCTGGTCCCCACAGCCACGACAGCAGTCCCACAGAACCGGCGGCCCCGAAGACCCAGTCAGCATCCACGCAGCATCAACGGATTGGGGCGGGTCTTCATTGGTCCTCGCACAGTCATCCAATACAAACCCAGGGACTTTATACAACATGATTTTATTAACCATTTTTTGAAGTCCGAGGCTTGTTTCTAAGGTTTTGTGGCTCCTGATCTCCACCGTTGATCGCGTGGGCCGATCTCATCTGACGACCCACGTTCATCCCAATCCCCAAATGCCATTTTTAACCATTTTTTCACTGAAACAAATATTTTTTAGCCCATTTTCTCCGTTGGTCCAAATACAGTGACTCTTTCACTTTGACTGTTCGTCCTCGCTCCCGATCGTCGATCTATGCACGATCAACGGTTTCAATTTAATGTCCTCCTCCGCTCTCCTCTGACCTTCTCTAATCAATCTCGACTATTGGATGATGCCATCCAATGGCCATGCTCTCTCCACATCAATGGTTTTCCATTACACCAAAAGAGAAGCCGAAGGCTGAGAATGAAGATTCTCTCACCTTCGATTCACCAAAGGGAATCATTCGCAGGGTTCAAACTCCACGTTTCGTCAATATTTCATGAGGCATTGATGCCATACAATCCTTGTGCAGCACTGTACACCGACAAAACATAGTAATTCAATCACAAATCAAAGAATATCAGTGTCGAAGATAGAACACACCAGCATGGAAGATTGAAGACAATTTTATGAGGATTATGGCTAAAAATTGATTATCAAAAGACTAATTCTCCCAATTAAGACACAAATAAAAGGAAATCGAAGTGTTTTATCAGACAAAAGGCCTCCACTGCCACATTTGAAGCAAATTGATTCCTCCTAGCTACCACAGTGCCACTTGTGCCTCAAAGCATTCAAACAAAGGCCGAACCTCAAGCACAACTGAATAGTTATTTCTTCCAAGGAACTTAATGTAAAAAATATCAACAAAGTGACTATCACACAACCCAGAGCCTCAAAAGTAAAAAAGAGCTCCCACCGAGCTTCAATATTAATGTAAGCTATTTAATACAGAGGACACCTATGTAAGCTTCTTCATCGAGCCCCCCAAAGGCCGAGAAGCCATTAAGTCTGTATTAATTATCTTTAGAGATCTTCTACCAAATCTCACCTCCTCATTCTTCTATAAATACTACTGTAGAAGATGAGAGAGGGGTGGGTTGATCACTAGTTGTAATATTGAAACTCCTTGAAATAATACATAGTTTGTTGAAGTTGAAGAAGAAATTGAAGTCTTGGAAGTCTTGATGATGTTGTTGCATGCTTGTTCTTGAGAAGGCTCTATCATTGGATCCATGAGCTTGGCTTTTGGTGAAGTATTTTAAATTGTTTAATGTTTTTCCCCTGTTCTCATTATGTTCCATAATTTCTTACTACAGTAGGATGAAATTTTCAGGCTAAGAAATGACTCCTGGAAGCACCTTAGACCTGTTTGTCCTTCACTGTTTTATGTTTTCTTCTGCTGAGGTATTTTAGAGGCTTAAATATTTCTCTTTAGTCCTCATGCTCGTTTATTTCTCTAATAAGTTCAAATAGTTGGTTTCAGCATGATTTATGGTTCTCCCTGCTTGTCTGCTACCACTTAAAAACTATTAGTGAAGTCTCCCTTTGAAGTATTTTTGTTTATAGTAAGCCAAGGAGGTATGTTCTGATCATGCCCTTTGTCCTTGCTTAAACAGTTGTCTTAAAGGTCTTTTATAGTTGTGATCATAGATGTATTAGGTGTTCCCTCTTCTATGACTGCAATTATCAGTGAATCTTTTATGTTTTCTAAGTCATTTGAAATAAAAATTTTGAGGAAATAAGGTGTTCCCCGAATCTTAGATTTCATTTTGAAAGTTGTCTTGAAGTCATTATTTGCCTAAAGAATGTTTCTAGAATTTATGGTTAGCCCTGTCTATCAAATATTTCTTTATTGTTCAAGTTATGTTTTCAAGTTCCCTTCGTTGAGAATCAAAATTCTCTTTCCAAATCATTGATGTCCATCTCATTCCAAAACCAAAGGATCCTGCGGCCAAGTTAGATTTTCCCTCTGATATCCCATATCCATTGATGAGTATGTTATGACCTCTTCTTGACTCCATTGCCCAATGAACCAGATGTTTCTCCATTCTATATATCTTTCCTAGACCTTTCATGTTCTGTTGTATCAATTCAACCAAACAAATAAACAAACACCTGCACTTAATAACTAGTCTAAAAACAATACTCAAAGCACACAAGATAAACCTTTGCAAACAAACATTTGAGAGATCCCTCTCTGAGAACAGGAGGACTAGATCCTGTAACTCTAAAGATTGGTTCTGATGTTGCCTTGTCTTTTGATTTTCCAAACTATCAAAGCACAGGACACCAACAATTTGTCTTTGACCTGTGTTTAGCCTTGTAATCCTTATAATCATTGTCACAATCATTTGATTGTCTTTTCTTGACTGTAACTTTGTCTGTGTTTGTCCTTGGTGCAGGGATGCGTTCTTTCTTTACTGGAATGTTTAACAACCATCAATGATCATGTTTCATCGATGATTAATCTTGATGCAGGGCCTCTGGTCCTTCTAAATTTGATTTAAGACTCTTGATTGTCACCTAGAGCTTCATCCAATCGATTTTGAACAATCAGAATGCATTTACTTGCATTTCCGCCATTAAAAATGCACACTTAAACAAATAATTATATTTAAAAAACCTGTAGGGAGGGTTTGTTGCGTTTTCAAGGGTTTTTGGGCTCTCGGAGGGCGGAGAATTTTGTTTCGGGGTTGATTCCATAAGTGGGAACGGTAGGAAGCTTGAACGGGGGGCGGAGGCATTTGAATTTTGGCATGGAGGGATAAGTGGTTTTCGGAAAATCGGGAGCGGTTTCTGCACTACAGAGGAGGCAGTAATGATTTTCGGGGTTGGGGTGAGATACAATTCACCGCTTGTCGCGTGGCAGGGTGAAACCACCCATTTCACAATGTTAAAAAACATTAACTCGGGTGTTATTTGATTTGTGATACGTTTTGTGGGCCGTCAGATCTTGAGGGTAGAGATCGACAGTGCGGAATGGTTTAGGATGGGGTTCGGGGAAGGACGACGTGGCAGGGCTTTGTCATTTAGCGTGGGGTTCAAAACAAATGTGGGATTTGTTTGTAATAAGGTCAGGGGCTGTATAGTGAGCGGGGTAAAGGTTACATGAACGTGGGTTTTAAATGCATGCGGGCTGGGGCTTAAGGGGGAAGGGGCTTAGGGTGAAGAGAATGGGAGCGGTGTTAGGGTCATGTGAGCATGAGGGAGGGAGGGCTTTAGGTGAGGGGCCTAAAAAACCTTTAAAGGGTCGGTTTTAGAACAAAAGTCGGGTTTATAAACAAATAAAACAGAGATTTATTTGTAAAAAGGTGAGATCCCAACAATTTTAATTTGTAGATATAAAACAATGTAAAAAGCAGTTTTTACATTGTTTTATTGCATATAAGGAAAAAATGACAAAAGGAGGGTTTTTTATGAAGGGTTTTAAAGGGAAAAATGGGTTTTAGAGGGGGAATGAGTGAATGAGAGTGCGGGTAGGGAGGGAGAGTGAAAATGGGAAAAATAGCCCAGAATGAGTCTTTTAAGAGCAGTAGGGTAAACCTTTGAAGACAAAGATGAAAAATAGTGAAATTGGTTTATTTAGGATAATGAAGGCAGTGAGATTTATTAAAGATAGTTGATAGGCAGATAATGCTATCTTTAGTTTCTTGTAAAACATCTATAGCCACCTAGTGTTTTCTGTAAAATACAAGAGGATAACGGGTTTTCCCAGGGTAAAATCTTATGTCTCTTGTTCAGTTGTATCTCTATGATCTTACTGACATTTTCTTTCTATTGTTGAGATATTATATCTAATTTCTTTATGATGAATTTGAATGTAAGAAAAAATTAACGTAAGAAATCATAAGAAGTAATTATTAGTTATAAGATCTTATGGAAAATAAATAGGAAAGCTCTTCCACATATCAAGTTTTTTATTATAAATATGTCATGCATGCATAACCCTCCCCTCAAGCAGTTCAATCCCAGACAAATTCTGGGTCATTCCTGGTTGAAAAAACTTAGAAAGTTCCCTATGCAAAAATATTTTACCCTGCTCTTGAGAATCTTCATAAATCTATGTTGAGTCAACCCTAAGTTATCATTTTAATGGTTTGTGGCCCCACTCAATCGATCTTTACCGAGGGATACATTCTTCATGGTCCAAAGATTGCAAGGTTATTTTCTGCTCCAAAAGGTTTCTTCAATGTCACTTTTGTTGAACAAGAAGACTACTAGAAAAAATTATCGGAAGTGCCCTGGTTATGGGTAATATCGAGTTGTCTCTAACCCCTTAGTTTCCAATTTTTGACCCTTCTACATCATTCATTACCAAGCTTCAAATATGGGTTTGTCTTCCCAATTTTCCTTCTCACCTATGGCACTTCTTAGTCTTTCAAGGTATTGGAAGTACCTTGAGTCCATTCCTTGTGATTAATTCTTCTCATGGGCAACTTGGAATATACACCTATGGTATAATATATGTTGAAATTGATATTAGTATAGGATTTCTAGACCAAATCAACCAAAAAACAGAGGGTTTTCACTGAACCTAGGATCTAGACTATGAGAATACTACTTTTGGTTGTCACTTCTATCAACAAATAGGTAATTTACAGAATTCTTGTCCTTTGTTCAAATCTCGCTAGAAGGAATACTCAAAATTCCAAAAATAAATGTTAGAAGCCATGTGCCCCACCTTCTAGAGAGGACAAAGCTTTCTCTGATTTAGACAAGGATGATGAAGGGGTTGATGATGAAATGCATTCGGTGGACAAGGTCCAAACTTCTGTTCCTCAAAAAAAAATTGAGGACCATAGCATGAACCATGTTCCTTTAGCAAACATGGAAATAGTGAATAATGTTTCTTTGGGCACACTTAAGCAAGCTCATGAGTCGGCTTCTTCAGACTCTAACAAGGATTCTCCTTTAGCATGCAATGATAATCTTCGGATTTCTTTGATAAACTAACCTTCGAAAGGTTGGGTCATAGTTTTGAAAAAGAAAGGAAAGAAGGGTTGCTTTGAGGACCAACCCCAATTTGGATGTTTCTCTTCTACAAATATTTAATTTGTTCCTCTATGGCTTAATTGGTATTCTCAGTCTCATACATCTTAATGTCAGTATAGGGCACACTATGTGAGGGAAAGGAAAAGAGTCATGACCGTATATGATGTATTTTAGTTTCGCTTGATCAATAAAATTCATTTTACACAAAAAAGGGGTATTTTCATGGTTTTATGTATAGTAATGATGGTTTTATGATCCATAAATAAAAAAATATTTCAATTTTAGTTCCCGTGGATTTTTCCCGTCTAATATCTCTAAAATACTCTTTGTAGAATCACTATTTAATTTATGCCTTTATTTTTAAGGTTTTTTTAATCATGATATTTGGTTTATAACGTCATGGTTGAAAAATGTTGAATTTTTAAGGTTTTTTTGTACTCATGATATTTGATTTTAATTCAATGATTGAAAATTGTCAAATTTTAAGGTTTTTTATAATCATGTTATTTGATCTTCAACATAGTTGAAATTTTTGAAATTTTAAGGTTATACATGATCACGATTTTGGTTTTAATATGATGGATGAAAAATATTGAAATTTTAACCCCAAAAAAAAGAGTGATACAACATCACCACATTTAGATTTAGATGTATTTTTCCATATATATATATATATATTATTACCAAAAAAAAAAAAAAAAACACCCAAAGTTCTCTTTTTGAGATTATTAATTCATATAAAAAGTTCTCTAAATCTATGAAAAGTTCTCTTAATCTATGAAAAAATAATATAGTGGCCCAATATGTCCTCAATGGCTTTAAAAATACCTTAACAAACGAGGGGAACATGGGACAATCTAATCCATACTAGGCAGAAGAAATTTATATGTTGGGATTGAAATCCAAAGATTTTTTACTTAACACCAATGAGCGATGACTCCGGGCCCTCGGCATCATAGAACCAGCTTGCTATGACCACATCAAAGCTAGAGACACACGACCTGTAAGCGAAAACCTGCAAACCTACATAGATTCCTTCAAAGGCGCGGAAAAGAACTCGAAGGCCAAGATGATTGGCGACGAGTAGGGTTCGCACAGAGCCCCTGCCTATTTTTTTGGTCATGAGAGTTTTTTCCTATAAAATCAATATTTAATATTAATAGTATAATAAATTTTCAAGTTAATATAATAAATTTATTATATATAATATCTATTTATTGATATATAAATTAATGTGATGGGTAGTGGATATAGGCCTATGGGCGTATATCAACCACATTAGTAAATGTGGTTGTAAATCTATTTTATATACGTCTATCGGCGTATATCAACCACATTAGTTTTTACTAATGTGGTTGTGCTAGTATTAATAGTAATAGTAATAGTCGTCATAGATATTTATGATTATTTTATTTTAAATTGATTTACTTTAAAATTTAATTTAATTTATAAAATTAAAATAAAATCAAAATCAACACTCAACGATTATATAATTTTATTTTAAAATAAATATCGATTTAATTAAACAACTATTTTATTCAAAAATTTCTGTCGACATCTTTTTAAAATTTCAAAATAAATATAATTTTAAATTAAATAACTATTAAAACAAATCATGAGATGTGAAATAATTTTATGCTAGATTCCAGTAAAAAAAATTAAAAAAACAGTTAGTTGGAGTGTTTGAATTGATTTTTTGAAAATGGAAATGGACTCAGTGTCATGAAAAACTTTTAGGGTACCCAAAACACTAAGTTTAACAATTGTAACCTAGATTTTCAAAAATATTTGTGTGA
This sequence comes from Pinus albicaulis, assembly GCA_034641835.2. Lineage (NCBI taxonomy): Eukaryota > Viridiplantae > Streptophyta > Pinopsida > Pinales > Pinaceae > Pinus > Pinus albicaulis. Next base: position 1,411,429,213 of record CM076570.1, on the reverse strand, counting down.
ATTTTTCATAATCTTAACTACTACTTAAAAAACCACTTAGTTTAAGTAGCATATGTTTTTCTCTGAAAATTATGGAAAATCAGGGAAGATTTTAATAAAATCAGATAGAAATTTTTGATAATTGAGATTTACAACTTTCAAACTTCAAGATTTTCAGTGTTCGAAGTTTAACTTTAAGATATTCAATGTCCAAAGTTTTTGATGGTACTAAATCCATTTCAACTATCAAAAATCTGATTCAAACAACACCATTACAAATTTTCTTTAAAAAATCCTAGATTGGATCCTAGATTCCAGTCTGATCACTTTTTAAACGTACAGACAATTCCATAAAACAAATAGAATATCGTTCGTTAGACAAATCGGCATGGAGACGAGCCAGAACACGAAGCGGGCGTGCACCTCGGACTCATAAGTGGTTTGAAAAGTTAAATGAGTCATTCCATTAGTCTTCGAAGTTCTCACTTTTAGTTTTTTATTCTGTTTGAGTGTAAGTTTTCTCATTATGGATCCCTCCAATTGTTTAACTAATTTACTGCGAGAGGAGTGAAAAACTGAGTAGTCTTTAGTGCGACTTTTTGAAGGCTTTCAAGGTGACTTTTTACAGTGTAATTTTTCTAAATTCCGGCAGGAATTTATTGAAAAGAGAAGTTTGATTGCTAACTTTGCACAATCCAAGGGCTCTAGAGGTTTTTGAGGGTGCTGAATCCATATATAAAGTCAAAAAACCAGTTTGAATAACAAAAACCAAGATTTTACCTCCAAAATTTTTACGGGATTCCAGCACCTAAAACTTCAAAAAGTCACACTAAAAACAACTCCAATGAAAAATACGGAGTGAGTTCGACGCAAGTTACCGACCTTATTGACGTGTCTTAGAGAGGTGTCCATTTTTTTATGTTGACGTGACTCCCCCTGGCCAAATAACCTTATTTCCGTGAACTTTTTTACACGGATTTTAGGCCTGCAAAGTGAGAGATTGGACGGCGGAGAAAAGGAAGAAAGATTCAAGACGATCTGGCCCATTCCATGCTGAGAATGACGACGGTTCTAGATCTGTCTGTAATCATGCCCTTGTAGGACAACCAGCTAAGGGAATGGGAATCACTGATTTGGACATCGATTGCTACAACTTCTCCAAATTTTGAGCCCTTTTGGTGATCCCGGTGAGATTTTGACTCGGCGTGCCTTTATCCTTGGTGTCCAGAGGAATGAATATTGTAGGGCTCGTCTCGCTCGAAATTCAACGAAGAACATTTTTCTGCTTATTTTACACAATCTTGTTACATTCTGGTTTAATTTCGTGCGCATTTGTGCCAAGATATGGCTATAGCGGCGAACTCCAAGAGGTTTCGGAGTTTTTCGAAATAGATATCTGGTAAAGCTTCCGCAGATATCATCCGATTTCACTGGCGTTTTGAGTCCTGCTGGTGCTTTTGCCAGGGAGTCGCTAGGGGTTAGGCTTGCAGCTGTCTCATGCGTTCTTTACGTGTTCGAACTTCGAAAATTTTAGAATTTCTACCTTCTCTCTGAGATTCTCTGTGACAGCTTTGATAAAATTACTGGATTTTCGGAAGAAATTAAGTTAAAGATGGGGAACAAAACCTTGACTGGGAGGGGATTTGTTCAATGTCATGGAAAAAAAATTGCTATGGCGGCGAACTCCAAGAGGTTTCGGCGTTTTTCGAAACATATATCTGGTAAAGCTTCCGCAGATATCATCCGATTTCACTGGCGTTTTGAGTCCTTCTGGTGCTTTTGCCAGGGAGTCGCTAGGCTAGGCGTACAGCTGTCTCATGCGTTCTTTACGTGTTCGAACTTCGAAAGTTTTAGAATATCTACTTTCGCTCTGAGATTCAGCTTTTCTGTGACAGCTTGATAAAATTACTGGATTTTCGGAAGAAATTAAGTTAAAGATGGTGAACAAAATCTTGACTGGGAGGGGATTTGTTCAATGTCATGGAAGAAACTTAGCTATGGTGGCGAACTCCAACAGGTGTCGGCGTTTTTCGAAATAGATATCTGTTAAAGCTTCCGCAGATATCATCCGATTTCACTGACGTTTTTGAGTCTGCCGGTGCTTTTGCCAGGGAGTCGCTAGGCCCTTGGCTTGCAGCTGGCTTATGCGTTCTTTAAGTGTTGAAACTTCGGAAGTTTTAGAATTTCTACATTCTCTCTGAGATTCAGCTTTTTTGTGACAGCCTGATAAAATTACTGGATTTTCGGAAGAAATTTAGTTAAAGATGGTGAACAAAACCTGAACTGGGAGGGGATTTGTTCAATTTCATGGAAGAAACTTTCAATACAGGCCAACACTTCAAAGCTTAAACAAAGTTGCCTTAAATGCGAATGTGTTTAACAAAGACTGTGGTCAAGGTCTGATATCCGTATCAGCGTCTAAAGAATCCGCCGCTAAAACCTTAAATTCAATTCAAGGTCTGATATTCGTATCAGCATCTAAAGAATCCGCCGCTAAAGCTTAAATGCGAGATGTGGCCGGGTTGGAATTTGGAATTTCATATCAGATCTACTTTGAAAAGTTTTCACATTTCTCTGTAAGTAAGTTTTCACAATTTTAATGAAGAATGATTTTATAAATTTCTCAGTAATTTCACAATTTGAAGGAAGAATGATTTTATAAATTTCTAACCCATCCTTCTGACAAGTAAATGTGTCTATCAAACCCAAGGAAGAATGATTTTATAAATTTCTAACCCGTCCTTCCTATCACTCTATGATAAGTAAATGTGTCTATCAAATTCCAGAGGTTGGAATTTCAAAACAGATTAACTTTGGAATTTCAAATCAGATCAACTTTATAAATTTGACCGTTTTCACACTTTTCTACCTAATTTTCACAATTTTAAAAATGAATGATTTTATAAATATCTAAACCATTCGTCAAATCACCCATGACAATGTGTCCATCAAATTCCATCGGTTGGAATTTCAAATCAAATATACTTTTCAAATTTAATAATTTTCACACCTTTCAAATCAGTTTTCACAGTTGTCCACTAAGCTCCTGAAATAGTCCGAAAGACAAAAAAACCCTTAGGGCACTCAAAATATTAAAGTTTAACAATTGTAAACAAGATTCTGGGAAAATCTTTGCCAAATTTTCTGAAAAACATTGCCGAATTCTAGGTGAAAACGCGACCTTTTTAAACTACGCTATAAATTTAAGCCATTGTCAACACCATTTTTCACTGTTTTAAGGAAAATGATTTTATAAATTTCTAAGCCATCTATCGAATCACCCCATGACAAGTAAATATGTCCATCAAATCCCCCTGGATGCGCCGTCCATATCTTTGCGACTTTATTTTTCTGAAGCCTTTTCAAAGCACTTTAAGTCCAGCAAGAAAACAGAAAAAGGCTTTCAGCGCCGCGCTGGATGGAAAGCTATATATAGTAAGTTATACGATATTAAATGTTGTGGGGTAATATATGTTTATTTTTAGATTTAAAAGAAATTAAAATTAACGGTAAATCTATACTGTTCCATCACAATTAATATCAAATAATTTACGAACAATTAATATCAAATAATTTACGATTTATTAGTTGCCGCCGAACTGGATAGTCGAAATTTGTAAAAAAAAATGTTGATTCGCCCTGTAAAGATGTTCATGGGCCGATATTGTTTTCTCATATTTCCAATTTCAATCGATTTTGTGATATTTATTGTACTTTTCTGGCATTTGCTCCTTGTCGAAATGGCTCTGGCAAAAGGGTTAGCGATTACTTCTAGTTAAAGGGTTAGCTGAGTTTCCAGTAATTGTTCCAGCGATTATTCATTAACCCTTTTTTTAGAATATTTTTAAATCATAAAAATTTATTTTTAATAATTATCTACTAAATTAGTAAAGGTTAGTTTTTAATTTTTAGCAATAATATATTCACATTATTTATTTATAAATATCTATTATTTTTTTATTTTGTTGAGGATGAATCATATTAAATTATTCTAAATCATTATAATATGATTAATCCAAAAAAAATATTTATCTAAATTTTTAGATTGTAAAATTTTAATGTTGTAATCATTATTTTAATTTTAAAAATAAATTTAATATTATCTCATTTTAACATTAAAAATAAATTTAGCATTATAACTATTTTAATATTAAAAATAAATTCAACATTATCATTATTAATATTAAAAATAAATTCAAACATTATTATTATTAATATTAAAATAATTTCAACATTATTAAAAACTTTTCCCAAACATTCCATAAATTTAATATTATCTCATTTTAATATTAAAAATAAATTTAGCATTATAACTATTTTAATATTAAAAATAAATTCAACATTATCATTATTAATATTAAAATAATTTCAACATTATTAAAAACTTTTCCTAAACATTCCACTACTCTTATTAGTTTTTTTTTTTAACCTTTTCCAAGATTAAATTGTGAGCTATTTAAACGAACGGGGAAGAGTTGTGCTCTCTCGGTGGAGTACCTCACGTGCCTCGTGACTATTTCCATTTCATTGTGTGTGCTTCTTCTTTTTTTGGTGGGGGTTAGGATTGAACTTTGAAATTTTTGTGGGATGGTATGTATGTTATGGGATTAGATTTTGACCGCAATCATTATATTTTGTATGTTATGGGATTAAATTTTGACTGTAATTATTATATTTCGTATGTTAAAGAATTAAATTTATATTGTAATCATTATAATTTTTAGGTATTTTTTTTTTGAATTGTTTGTAAGTGTAATTTTTTAAAAAGTTTTCTGACTTATTTTTTTTTTTAATTCGTTTAGAATTTAGCATGGATTTATTGAAATCACAAGTTTAAAAGGTAAATTTTTGTATTGTTTTGGCAATGCATTATATTAAATATCATTTCAATTGCATTAAGTAAATCATTCACTTATTTTCATTTCACAATCAAAGAGGTATTTTTGAGGGTGCTGAACCTATATATGTAGTCAAAAAAACAATTTAACCAATACAAATCAAGATTTAGCCACAAATTGTTTAATAGATTCCAGCCAAAAATTTGTGAAATACTTTAAAAAATCACACTCAAACACTACTCCAAAAGATCAAAAATTTGAATATAAAAATTTTATATTTATATTTATTTTATATTTTTATTAACTTGTCAATTAAAATTTTTAATATTTAAAAATTTTAATATAAAAACTTTGTATTTACATTTTCATAAATAACTTTTGAAAAATTTAAAAACTTTATATTTTTATGTGCTTCACAAATAAATTTAAAAAAAAAAACTAAAATAATTTTATTTATATATACACCATTTTTTTTAATTTCAAAGTATTCTTAACATAAAAACAGTGTAAATATATTTATTATTTCGCATAATCTCTGCAATTGTAAAAGTTTTCATTTGATTTCTTTTTAAATCAGGAAAGATAAAGTAAAAGGCCAACTTTTCCGTAAATATGTATTCCAAAAATTATAATAAAATATTGTTGAAAGAATATAATGAATTAATTTAAAATCAAAAACCAAGTAACATGTCTATTGATGATGATGATGATGGTTAATGTCCACTAAAACCAATCTTTGTTCTATCGGACCTAAAGAAAAGAGTTATTTAATTTGATTTAAGATTTTATTCCTATGCTCAAAAAGCTTGGAGAGAAGCCTCCCAAGCTCACTATAATTCTGACATCTTAAAAAGCTAGGAAGGTCAGTATTGCAACAAAGATTATGAAATTGAGCTCTAATGTGGTTGTACGCGGGGCACTCTAAGAAGAAGTGATTTTCATCCTCGATGTTCATATTCTCACATAGATGGCAAATCCTTTCCATCCATGGTGTTTTAGGAGCTGTCCAACGACCTGTTTCACTATGGAGCTCATGAGAGTTCGTTCTAATCTTGGCTATATTAATTTTCTTTTTTGAGCTAGTTAAAACAAAGAGATACTTTTGATCTTCTAAGGTGGGGTTGATGACCTCCTTATAATACCTTAATTTTCCTTTAGCTGCTAGATCTTTCTCACACCACATTTTTTCTTTGAACTTAGAAGTAACAATTTTTTAATGTTATTGATGTTTTGCAATGCAACATTCTCGTCGATCTCCCAATGGTTTAACCAGACCCTGGTGTCTTTATACCAACCTCGTTTAAGCCTTAAGTGGTTTTGGCTGGAATTTGAAGCTAGCTTAGGAAGTATATGGTCTCCTATGCTATTGAGCTTGTGCTTGTACAACAGAAGCCTAGTCATAGCTAGGCTCTCGATAGGGGAAAGACCCACTTCTATAAGGAGAATATGATAGGGTGTATTGCTTTTAATTTTAAGGTTATACGTTATAAAACGCTTCTAGATTTTCTCAATATTTCTCCAGGATTCTCTAGAGATGCTGCAACCCCAAACCTCACATCCATATAAGATAACAGAAGTGACTAAAGTTTCAAAGATGAATTTCTTTCTATCCCACATTACGAGGTTTTCCGTTTTACAATTATTTTCAAGACCAAAATAAGCTTTCCACCCCCCACTAATCCTTTTCTGAATGCTATAGTTCCAATTGAGCTTGTGATGAATATCAATTCCTAAGTACTTGTAAGAAGACACTTCCTCTAGGTTACTATTGTCATACATAAAATTAGCGTAAGTGTCCTTCTTGGATTTGATAATCATAACTTTTGTTTTGTCATTGTTAACAGACATACCCATGGTAGTGCATAAATCCTTAAGAAGTCTAAGTTGCTTATCAAGATCAGATGGGCACCTTGCGAGAAGAACAATATCGTCAGCATAGAGAAGAAGGATGATGACTATCCCAGCTAGGATCGTGCCAGCACATCCTTCTTCCTCTAAACAACCTTCTAGCTTGTCGATGTAAATGCCAAATAGGGTAGGGGAGAGGGGGCAACCTTGTTTAACTCTGATATTACACTTAATATCTTTCGACCACCCCTCATTGCTCTTTAACTTGCCAATTACATTCTCGTATAACCTTATAGCAACCGCTCTTAGCTCGAAAGGAACATTAGCGCTTCTAATCTATTCCATAGGTTATTTCTAGGAAACATATCGAAAGCCTTTCTAAAGTCCACAAAGCAACAGAAGAGATTGGATTTATCATTACGGCATTCTTCCACAATGATCCTAAGCGTAACGAGGTGGTCATTGTTGAGTGCTGCCTTCTAAAACCTGCTTAGCCTTTAGCCCGCTTACCTTCACTTTCAAGCCAAATGCTCAACTTCTTTTCCAAAATAATATCACTTCTTTCTTCAACCTTTGAACCAAGTGGTCCACTAAAATTTTAACAACTTCCGCCGCAAGCTCTTTTAAATATTGATAATTTTATCATATTATGGCAATATAAATAAAATATATATATATATATATATATATATATATATAAGTAATGCACATTTCCTTTCGTTTAGATGTATTAATTTCATTGTGTAATCCACCAATCAATGGTGCAAATATTCAAATTAATTTATAAAACTATATATAATTTAAATGTGTGGTTATTGAATGCTTTTAGGTAATGCACATTTCTTTTCGTTTAGATGTATTAATTTCATTGCGTAATCCATCTTATCCTTAATAATATAAGGAATAATTATTCAAATTAATTCATTAAAATTTATATAATTTAAATTGTGTGGTTTTTAAAATATTTTTAATATTATTTCCTTTTAAAAAAATTAGATATGGTAGGTTACTTAATTCATTAAAATCTATATCATTTAAATAGTGTGGTTTTTAAAATAATTTTAATATTATTTGCTCTTAAAAAATTTAGATATGGTAGGTGATTTATTTTTAAAAATGAGGTTATTTAAAAAAATAATGGATGAATTAGTTGTTAAGTTTTTTTGGGTTTGTTTTTTTAATTAATTGATATTGTATTTAATTTTAATTACTTATATATTAAAGAGTTAAATTATTAATATTTTTTTAAATTAAATTGATTAATTGGGATTTGAGGGATGTGGCAACACACCTCTTAAATGTTTAATTATGTATATTGATTTCAACACGAGAAACACTATCCATTTGTTTCCTAACACTCCGCATATGGCGCACCACCTCAACTCTCTAGACTTTTATCAAATCCACTTCCTTTGGGAAACTCTCTCAAAATATGATTTCCTGAAGTCCTCACTTTGTGCAATTGAGCAAAGTTCCTCCCATCATGAATGGAATTCAACGCTAAGGCCCCAGTAATTCATTACACTGGTCTCGGAGGCAACCATGGTCAAAAAGTTATCAAGTATGACGAGGAGCTTTAAATTTCTAATTTGGAAGCTTTGGAACCTTAGTTATTTCTTAAGCAATGAAGCCAAGGTCTTATAATTTGATCGCTTTCACCTCGCCCACACCTATGTGTAATGTTTGTAGTGCTTAAACTTTTGGGGCTTCTGTAAATAATTTCAAGGTGAGGAGTGTCATCTCGTTCGCGAGCTTTGCTCCATATCCTGGCACTTTTCCCTCTTAACTATGGATGACAACTTGAACTGTATTTCAACAACAATTGTTGGACAACGTTTTACCCAAATCCTCAAAATTGGTTTAAGCATGTTGTTTCCGTGAGGCATTACATCAACAAGTGGGTGACCATATTCCATGGCAAGTTACTCCTTTCCACCTTCTAGTTCTTTCCTACTCTTTTTTTTGTTGGTGTTCTTTTCTTAAATCTAATTCTTTGTGGCGACTTGGTTTTTACTTCTTGTTTTCTACGTGTTGAACCCTTACACTTCTGTAGGAGCCCCACTCTCTCTTGCCTCCCTAATCTCTATGATTCTCCTTTTTGGAACTTTCCTCTTCTAGTTTTTTATATTTTTGTCTAGCCCTAGTTTGATTTCCCCCCTCTATTTGGGACACTATCCTAGCTAAGCTTTCATGAGGTTGTTGCACTCCTATCTACTTATGTCCCTCTTCTGGCAAAGCCCTCCCTATTCCTTGGTTATTCTCTCTTCTTCGTGGATCCACCATGCCCTGCCAAAGACCTTGTGTTTGTAGAGGCACAATTTACTATCAAGAGCACACCAATCAAGGCAATACTCAGAGACAACTTAGAGTTGAGAACTTATTAGCTCGCTTTTGAAAACTTGCCCTGCCCCCTATTTAGGAAGAATGAAGTAGCCAACCAATGACATCTTCTTTTGGACATGAAGGTAATGGCATATTTGGCTCATTGGGTGCATGATATTGGGCACACACATGGTTGTTTCAACTAATATATGCACACGTTTGACCTATACTGACATACGAAGTGCAAACTTGGATTTTTTTTACTAGACCAACATGAGAATGAGAGGACCTTCAAATCTCCATGCAACATCTGCACTAACACATGACAGACCTAGACCATCGATTAGAGTGCATTGAGAAGCATCTTGGCATCCACCCTGCTATTGGCTACTCATCGAGCAATAACAAGGAGTTGATCCAAGATAGATTTGGACCCCTATTCCTAGTTCACTCACTCTTATTATGTCTTTGATTTATCAATTTAATATTTATTTGTCTTTTTCTCATGGCCTTGAGGCCCTAACTATCTATATATGTATTTTGTATTTTGAACTTCTCGGTGTCTTTTTGTCTTCCACCCCTCTTAAACAAGTACAATTTTGGATATCGTCAAATTTTCCCAAAGACTGGTCAATCTAAATCATTCAAACATTTTTATGTAATTTCTTGTTCGAGGTAATGCTTACTAAGAAAAAAAGGAGAGGTAAATTAAATATTTTAACAAAGCATCCATAGTACAGAAACATTACTTATTTGAAAAGTAATTTGGGTGATGGTGAATTAAATAAATTAATAATTAGTTTGTCATATTTGACAAGTTATTTTTGAATCAACACAGATTCATTTTAATTTTGGGATTAACAAGTGTGAAGAGGAATCAATTTTCTTAATCTGCCAATTTTTTTAGTGCAAAACTTGAGGAGAGATTTACTTCTCAAGAGATTTGAGTGGGTTTAATGGTTAAGAGCATGTGTTTCTTGGTAAGAGGTCACAGGTTCAAAAACTAGAGGGGGCTAGAGTATGGATGCCTTGGTAGAGTTGTGGACCTTAGAATTGAATAATAAATATAATAACTTGATTCAGGGTTGGTAGAGTTATAGACCTTAAAATTGAATGATTCATGGTTTATTTATATTATATAAAAATGCCACATTTTTATACATAGAAATATTCTTACAATTGTGTATATTGGAAGGAGGGTGCTAGATTTTAAACTTTTTTATTACAAATGTTAAGTGTATATATGAGATTTAATAAATAAATAAAATTAGTTGTGGTCATTTATTGAAAGTTTGTGATTAAATTTATTAAGTTATTTGCATTTTATAAATAAATATTTGTTATTATTTGTATTATTAAAAGGTTTATTTAGCCATTTTCAACCTAAGGTTTCAATTCATGATTAAATTTATTAAGTTAATTGCATTTTATAAATGAATATTTGTGATTATTTGTGTTATTAAAAAGTTTATCCAGCCACTTCTAACCCTAAGATTTGAATTCTTACCAACCTTATTGCCACAATTATCTTTCTTACTTACATGAAGGTCCTGAATCTATTAAGCTTCATAAATCATTTAAAATATATAACAAGATTAATTAAATTTTAATATTTATTACTTCAAATCATAATTATGAATATAAATGATCATAAATTAAAATGTATATATCTTTGTTTTTTAATTAAATAAACATAAACTTCTTAAATATTATATTACAAATATGAATTATCATATTTTTTAAATGAAAGAAATATATTATAATTTTTTAAATTTTACTAATAAAATAAAATTATAATATAACAAATTAAATTAAATTAAATCAATTTATTAATTTGATCATTACTTTTACTAATTTTTTAATTTACTTAGTGTTATTATTTTATGACTTCCCATCTAATATATCATTACGAAATCTCTTCCCTATTATATTCAATTGTAAAATATTATTATTTATATAATATTATATATCATCATCATTATCTTTACATTCATATTATTATATCGTAAATATAAATAGTAGTAAAAAGATTATATAATACACAATATATTTCATTCAAGATTATTAGTAATTTTTTTATTTTTAATTACTTGAACCTATAATTAAAATTTATAAAATTTTCAAAAAAAAATTTATAAAATAAAAGTAGTGTAAATATATTGATTTATAAAATAGTTTTTAGGATTAATTTTAAGAATTGTATAAGGACGCAATAGAATAGCTCGGATTACAGTTTTTTTTTCTGAATCTGTTATTTTTTTTTAAAATCAGATAGTTGGAATGTTTGAATTGCATTTTTGATAATAGAAATGGATTCAATACCATCAAAAACCTTTAGAACACGCAAAATAATGAAGTTTAACAATTGTAACCCATATTTTCAAAAATCTTTAATGGAATTTTTCATAATCTTACTAAAATTTCTAAATTATTATGTGGGTTTTTTAGAGTACCGCTTAATTTTCTCAAAATCTTATGTGGAAGCATTTATGAAGTTAGTTGTTTTTGTTTAATTTTCATTTATTTTGTTTTTAATAAAATAAATGTATGGAATATTTAATATTCAAATAATTCATTAGGATCTATTTGTCATAATTGTCCCTTTTTTATCACAGTCCTAATCTTATCAAATTTCATAAAAAAAAAATTATAAGACCGCGTTACTTATATCTAAATAGAAAGCTTCAAAATACCATAATTCCGAATATGAATAATCAATTTTTTTTGTTTAGTTTTCATTTATTTAATTTTTAATAAAATAAATGCATGGAATATTTAATATTCAAATAATTCATTAGGATCTATTTGTCATAATTGTCCTTTTTTTTATCACAGTCCTAATCTTATCAAATTTAAAAAAAAAAATTATAAGACCGCGTTACTTATATTTAAATAGAAAGCTTCAAAATACCATAATTACGAATATGAATAATCATTATATATATATATATAGATATAAACTTTAAATATTATATTATAAATATAAATCATTATTATTTATTTTTATTTTTAATGTTATAAATATATTATGATTTTTTCTATTTTATTAAAAAAACAAAATTATAATATAATAAATTAAATTGAATTGAATATTTATTTTTTAATTTATTATTACTTTTTTACTAGTTTTTTATATAGTTGACATTATGTTTTGGTATTATTATAGAGTCAAAATCCCTCAATAATAATAATAATAATAATAATAATAGGAATCTCTTGGAGGATCTCTCAGGTCAATAGAGGCAGAATCCGACAATAGGAATCTCTCCACATGATTCAAACAAGCATCAATATTATTAGGGCTGAACCGGTGATTCCTCAATACGCGTTTGATATATTTCAAACTAGAGAAAACACTATAATTATCTACGTGTTTATCTTTGAAAAGTAATCAAAGAAAAGTATCCATTTGTTGATGTAGAGAGATACAGAATATAAGAAATTGATTCTTCTATTTCAAAAACAGCCCGAATTCGGAACCCATTTCAATCCTCCTCTAGTTATTACAGAATCAAATAAGTAGGCCTTGTCCCCAGATTCCCGAGACTCCAAAATTAGAATTTCTTTGTGAGTTTCAAGAGGGACAAAATCGGAAATGTTGGCCAAAAAGGCCAAGGTCGTTTAAGACCCACATTCCCCAAATCACCTCGTTTGGTTACCATTCATTGGCAAGGAGCCTTAATGGATTATGCAAATGCATAGGGAAAACAACCCAAAATAGCATCATGACTAAAATCAAAATCAAAAGCATGAACCATCGCCCCCTCTAAGACGGACCTGAAAATTAGGAGGTTGTTTCCTATCCTCCAGACCAAATGACCAAATTCAAGAATATTGTGGAATTCAGTGCACCTGCCTACCATGAAACACCACAAATTTCACTACCCCAACACACAATGTTACCATAAAAAACCCCACAAGACCATAATAGATAACCACACACCAAGAGGAAAATACAAACCACTCTAGTTGATAACTTTCTAGCAAGCCACAATTTAACTCTTTGAACAACTAGAGGAAATCCTGACCAATTCGACAAACCACCAAGATCCAAAGACACAAATGCCAAACCAGAACCCTGGGTAAAACACACTTCACCTCTAAAAAAAAATGAAATCCTCCACAATTTTAAAAACAGATTGAAAAATTATCTGGATATCAACAACTAGACACCAAAACAGGGCAAGGATAAGAGATACCTTGAAATTCATTATCTAGAGAAGGAAACTACAAAAATACAACCATCAACTCAAAAACCAACCCAATCTCATATGAATGCAAGTACAACATGAAGAACATATGCACTGCAATACCAACTTACTCCACAAAACGAGGAAATAAAGTTCAAAATAACCAGGACATAACTCCTCAACGTTTAACCAACTAGTGGAATGACTCACAATAAGTGAATTGAAGGTGACAAAGGTAGAGGGGTTAACCTCACCTCCTTTCCTCGATGTCGTCTACCTATGCAAACCCATGCGAAATAACTTACATTTAAAACGAAGGGATGTTATGTAATCAAGCCAATCCCCCACCTACATGCACTGCCACACTATCCAACTCATGGGACAAATGTACCCCAGGCATAACACCCCATACAACTACCACTTGCTCCTTGTTCGCACCCCATCGGGAAATCACACAATACACTTCATTCAACATTGTTAGCATTTTTTTATTTGAATATATAAAATTTTCAAAAGTAATGCTTATAAAATAAAAGTAGATTAAATATACTCATTTATAAAATAGTTTTTAGGGATTTATTGTCTCAAGCCTTTGTTATAAAATCAGAAAGACAAATATTTTCTTATATTGACAATTACTTGTGATATTTTTGTGTTCTTATTAATTTTATTATGTTCTTATTTTATATTTGTTTAATTAAGCAATCATCAAAATAAAACACGAAGATCAATGTACCAGATGTAAGAATTTAGTCAGTGCTAAAACCCCTTTATAGAGTAAAACCCAATCAAACTCTTCCACTAGAAAATTCAAATTGAGATAGACCAAAATATCCTCCTCCTCCACCAAGTTAGCCCTCAAAATTTTCTTCCAACCTTCACAGATCAACTACAACAATATTGCATCAACACTACTTTAATATTGCATCAAGGACAAATTTTTAACCCTATTGCATCAAAATTTTGACCTAGCTTCAAAACTGCAATTTCGGCCCTCCTGCAGCTTCATTTCCTTCACATGTGTGAGATAAGATAAATAAAATTTTGACTTCCTTAGCTAGATAAATACCTCCTCCTCTGCTAGCCCTTTCATTCTTCCTTCTTGAATTTCGCACTTTTTCTGTTTCCAACTATTGCAATTCCAACTTGTTGAGTGAATGCTCCAAATGAGGTCGAGTATGATCCAGACTTATGCAAGAATACATCAGAATACAAATATAATCATAAACACAAAGATGTAGCATAAATAAATCTTCATTTGATTAATATCGAAGAGTTGAAAAATGCTTACATATAGAATGGAAATAAACTAGCTCGGGCGATGGTAGCTTATATTTGAGAAGAGATGTGTCGGCTACATCACTCGAAATTGTGTCACAATGAAGGTCGAAGGCCTATTTATTATTGAGAAACAATGGAAAAAACCTAAACATCCAAAAACTTAACCCTAGAAGATGAAACACCAAAACTGTGGGCCCCGTTGGGGTAAATTTCAACTTCTTGGGGTCGTAACTTTGGCATACGATCTTTGTTTGACTCATACGATACCTCATTAGAAATATCTATATGAGGACTACAAATTTTGATTTTAATCCTTCATTGGATTTCATGTTTGCCGATTTTCCAGAAAAGTGTCGTTTAGGGCCTCAAAATGGCTCTGGAAGTTCAGGACTTGAAAAACTACCAGAAATAGTAAATTGTGCTACAATTAAGGAACTGGAATTGTGTTAAAATTAAGGAAACTAAAATGAAAAATGGTGGGGGTCCAAGTGGAATAGGAGGGTGGCCAATAATATCCATCTGTATCGGTCCTCCTCCCTTAGGAAGCAATGGTCCCCATTGCGTTGAGTGCCTCCATGAGATGGGGAAACTTCTACTGAACTTGGTCCCTGGTGAGCCACTTTCCTTGGTGTAGGAGTTGGTAAAATTTGACAAACCGATACTGTTGAATCTCTTTTCGGTGAGTGTTCTTGATCTCTGTGTCCATGATCCAATCAATTGTGGATTGTTCCATGCAGTTTGGGTTTAGCTCTGTTGGTGTGAGTTTCTCTGCAATGTTTTATGTGTCCAGTAATGGTGGAAAGTATGGCCAAAGGTAGTCTATATTGAACACTAGATGCAGGCCAAGTAATAGTGGAATGCAGGTCAAAATAATTGTCCTCTACAACCTTACTAATGGTGTAAGGCCCATATTGGAGCGGGTGAAGCTTGCGATGGGCCCCAGCAAGGCGCTCTTCTGCAAATGCAACCAAAATTTGTCGCCCACCTGGAACTTGTGTGGCACCTGATGTTGATCATGTCAATATTTGTACTTTGAATTATCTATGTCCAATACGTCATGGACCTGCTAGCATATGTGCTGAATGTGCTCAATGAAGTTGTTAGCCCTGTCAGCTTTAGACTGGACATGAGCCTAATCTGCTTGAGTAGCTACAAATGGTATGGAAACATTAATGGGACATATTGGTTGGAATCCCAATCCCACCTGAAAGGGGCTATCTATAGTTGAGTTGTGTATAGCTCTGTTGTATTTGCGTTGGACATAGATAAGGCTCTCATCCCATGTGTGTGGGTGCTTCGAGTTGTACATGCGCATGATGTGCACAATCATCCTGTCGACAACCTCTATTTTTCCATCACTTTGGGGGTGGAAGGTTGTGGACTTATTGAGCTTGGTATCCAACAACGACCAAAGGCTTGACAAAAATGCACTTAGGAACTGGTTTTCCCGATCTGAGATAATAGATTATGGGATCCCAAAGTGTACCCATACTCATTCACAGAAGAGTTTGGTAGTGGCTTCCGTTGTGATACTCTTCTTGGAGGCTGCCATAATGGCCATATTAGAGAATCTGTCGACGACCAAGAAAGCATAGTCATTTCCATGCTTGGTAGAAGGAAGGCCCAACATGTAATCAATGCATATGGATTCCTAGGTGTTGGAAATATTGAGAGGAAGGTGAATCAATATTTCTTTTCAATTGTTATTTTTACGAGTTAGAATCTTCACAATTAAGTTTAGAGAAATGTATAATAATAATTTTATTAAGAATCAAGAGGAACTTCAGTCCTTTTACAAATACTTGAGTACAATAAAAATCTAAGGGCACCAACCCTTCAATGCTTTAAGCACCAACTTGGACTTTGATGAGGCTCCAACCTCTAGGGCTTCGACCCTATCTTTCCAAGGCACCAACTCCAAGGACACCAATCCTTCTATCTAATTTTCTTGTAACTGAGATGAAAAATGTACTTACTTGACTGTCATCAATGAGATCACTTTATTGTGTTGTTGATTTTAATCTTCAAGGTAAACTTCACTTCATTTTTCCACTTGTTTTGCTTCACTCAATCCATCACTTCTGCTTGCTGCTTACTGAGCTAAAGGATTCTGCTATTGTACAAAGACTTATGCTACAAATCAAGGTCTTCAATGCATCCACACTTTCGGTCTTCAAAACACTCCACAATTTGAACTTCAACATTGCCCAGTCCAAGAGAATACACCAGATCCCACAGTTGAGGATACACTTCTGCCCAATTTATAGAAGGATAGATAGTCACTACAATCCATAAGCACAGTATAAAATAGGGCATCCAGTCGCATAGTCAATGAAGAGTTAATGCACAGTCCAAGCTACCACAATCTGAGCTCTTATTCAGTTTGAGACAACACAATCCGAGCTGCAATGGAGTAGTCTGAGCCACTGTAGATGTCACAATCAGAAATCTGAGCCTTCAATCTACAATGCACCAGAGGTATTCCTCCATAGAATCGATACTTTTATTTATCTGAGAGGTACAGATCTATGGAGGTCTCCTTGAATTGTCACTGCAATAGCCCTGTTCATGAGATCTGAACTAACATATATGTTATGTATATATCTGAGTTGTGTAGAAGAATGATTATTGAGCTGATTGGATTGAAAATGAAGTCTACACAACCTTTATATATATTTATTTTTAGTGCCAACATGAAGGGATATGTCTCTTATAGACAAGCCGACATGAGGGACAAAAGTGAGGTCATCTCAATAAATGAATATCTACCTCTTGACTTAAAAATTCAATTTTTCCCTAACCACTGGGAATTTTGAGGCATGTGAGGGATTGTTGGAAAGGAAAAAATATGATCTAAAAGATGGTATAGGAATCATATTGAATGGCTACCTCTAGAGTAGTGAAAAATACTTTTTAATGTGACTGGTCATCAAATAATTCATAATTGGAGGCAAGACAAAATGGCTTCATGGAGACATTTACTAGGAGAGTTCTTACAATATTTCATCAATGAAAATTATTGACAAAAAATCTCCCCATTTTTCATTGATGGAAATATTATTCCATTCTCTCCCCCTTTGAAATCAATGGAAAATGGGGTGCCCAAGTACTCCCCCTATCGAAATGCTCCCCCTGTCATGTTTCTTTGTGGTGAAAGTGTTTGCTTAATGTTAATGCAAGAGAAATAACCCCCATATTTTGGTGAAGATGTTCAAATTCTTCTCGTGGAAGGATTTTTCTGAAGATATCAAAAATTTTCTCCTTTGTATTGATGTATTCCAGCTTGATATTTTGTTTTGCAACCTGTTCATGGGAAAAGTGATATTTGATTGGAATATTTTTGGTTTTTGAGTGCATTACTAGATTCTTGGAGAGATTGATGGCACTAATGTTGTCATGATGATGATTGGTTTATTAGTATCTATGTTGACATCTTTCAAAGCTTCTTTCATACATAGTATTTTTGTACAACAATTTTGAGTAGCTATATATTCGACTTCAACTGTAGAAAGAGATATAGATGATTTTTTTTGCTTAGCCAAGATACTAGACAATCTCCCATGAATAATGCATTTCCGCTAGTGTTTTTCCAACCATTCACGCTTCCAGCCCAATTAACATCTATGTAAGTTATTACAGTAAGAGTTGAGCTCTTAGGTTACCAAAGACCAAAATCAGAAGTTCCTTTCAAATATCTGAGGATTCTCTTCACAGCTGCTATATGAGATTGTTTAGGAGCTGACTGAAATCTTTCCACCATTCCTACTGCTTACATAATATCTGGCCTTGTAGCAGTTAAGTATAGGGGAGATCCAATTATTTACCTATAAAGAGTTTCATGTACGAGAGGGGAATCGTAATCTTTCCTTAATTTGTAATCTGCAGTCATTGTTGTGCTCATAGGTGCACAATCTTCCATCCCATATATTTTAAGCACGTCTTTAAGATATTTTTCTTGAGATATGAAAATGCCTGTAGTGGTTTGAGATACTTGTAGCCCAAGAAAGTAGGATAACTCACCAATCATTGACATTTCAAACCTTTTTGACATATTTAGAGAAAATTCATGGCTCATCTTATCATCATTGCTGGAAAATATTAGATCATCAACGTATACAAGAGTGACTATTAATTTATCCTTGTCTATTTTCATGTAGAGATTACTTCCTACCACTCCCTTTTTGAAACCTTCTTATTGTAGATAGTGATCCAATTTTGCATACCAGGCTCTAGGATCTTGTTTTAATCCACACAAATCCTTTTTCAACTTGCATACAAAGTCATTTCCTGATGCTAGGTCAAACCCTTCCAGTTGCTCCATGTAGACTTCTTCCTTGAGTTATCCATTCATAAATTATGATTTTACATCCATTTGATATACCTTGAATCCTTTTGAGCAATTAAATGCCAAAAACATCCTTATGGCTTCCAATCGGGCTATCGGTGCAAATGTTTGTCAAAGTTAATTCCATCAATTTGTGAGTATCCTTTGCAAACTGGTATTGCTTTATTTCTGATTATTTGTCCATCTTTATTCACATTGTTTTTGAATACCCATTTTCTTCCAATTATATTTTATCTTCCTAACGATGTACCAACTCCCATGTTTCATTCTTCTCGATGTGAGACATTTCTTCTTCCATGTCATTTATCCAATGAGGATCCTTACTTGCTTAAGTAAAAAATTTTGGTTCCATTATATATAAGAGAGAAACATTATGTTTCCTTGGTGTATCCTTCTTCGAGTTTGTATTCCCTCATCTACATTACCAATGATCTATTCTTTCGGATGGTGTTTTTGAAGGAATTCTATCTTTGTGTAGAAATTTTGAATAACTTATATGTTATACACCGAGATTCTCCTGATCACACACTATTTTAACTTCATGCACAATACAAAATCTCTTCTACCATTGATCATTAATTGTGGAAATAAAAACAATCGCATGCACACATTAAAACCATAAACATTCACACATATGAACACAGTATTTTATGGGAAAGCTTAAAGCTAAAAACCCCCAACTATCTGTATATTATATGTCATAGAGATCATGTAACAATCATTATACAAAGCTCCTCACAAATCTCTCAGTACAATCTCCAATTGTTACACACTAATCAAGCCCGATCTAGCAAATCACATGCTCTAATCTCTGCCACCTGATAGCCTGCCTCTACTGCGCAATCACTGCTGAAGAATGGATCTGAATGAACTCGAATTGGTCAAGCCTTGCTCACGCAATCCTCATTGGCATCTCCAATCACTGGTTGTTGCAAATCATGCAACACTATAGTCACAACTGATAGTCACACTGCTCTTTCACCTACCTCTCCACTGGTCTCCACTAAAACTGTCCATGCACTGTAGTTAACTAATGTATTCTTTAGTTGATTAATGAGTTAATAATTAGTGAATTAATTAATAATTAATTCACACCACTCTCACTAGTTTATCAATCAGTTAGACTAGATACAACTAGCTCAACTATGTTTATCTCAGTTAAACTGAACACAATTCCATCAACTATCTCAATAACTCCACCAAAATCTGTCACATGAGTTCTAACTAAAGTATCCATGCAATAGATCCACTTAACCCTCAGGAATAACCTAATTCCTTTTGTCAGCTCCTGTGCCACATCTGTGCACTTAACTGAAGTGCTCTAAGAGAATAAGATAATGTTTATAGTCCAAATATTATTAAGAGCTAATAATATTCGACATATCTATTTTTAGACTGGCAATCTAAAAATAGATTCCACCCAATATGTATAAAAATAGAAGTCCATCTATTTTTCCAACTTGACCAACCATCCACAAATAGCATCCTGCAACTCATAGAATATGATCGACATGTCTAAAAATAGACATAGTCTAAAAATATACTTGCGCCAAAAATAGCCTGCGGGCCCACTTAGTGAAGGCGACTCTTTTCACTAAGCTCATCATCTTGTTGCAATCTCAACACTCCCTCTCAACAATATAAGGATTATCTACCACCCCTATCTTGCCCCTGTGGTATTCGAATTTTCTCCTAGTGAGCGCCTTCGTCAAGATATCAACATCCTAATCCTCCGTAGGAATGTATGAAAGTAACATGATCTTCCGCTGCACACAGTCTCTGATATGATGATACCAGATGTCAATGTGTTTATATCTATCGTGAAATACTGGATTAACTGAGAGTTTGATGCAACTCTGATTATCACAATATATCACAGTAGGATCTAAGTGTGAACCGAACAACCCGACCAGGATCTTCCTCATCCATATAGCCTCGCATGCAGCCAAACTCGCTGCCATATACTCGGCCTCTGCTGAACTGAGTGCCATAGATCTCTACTTCTTACTGTACCAAGAAACTATTGTCGACCCAATACTGAAAATCCCTCCAGATGTGCTCTTTTTGTCCGTTGGGCTCCCTTCCCAATCTGCATCCGTGAAGCCACATAGCTTCACCTCATCCGACTGTCTGTACCATAATCCATATCTCGATGTGCCTCTAAGATATCTCAATACATGCTTGCCTGCCTTCCAATAGAGCTTGGTAGGCTTAACCATAGCTTGTGAAAGCTGGTTAACAGCATAGCATATGTCGGGTTGTGTATTGACCAGATACATAAGCGACCCCACCAATTGTCGATAAACAGTGGCATCCACTACCTCTGCCAATGTAGCATCCTCTTTCCTCCATCCACCAGGAAGAGGAGTGTCGATAGGCTTGTAGCCATGCATGTTGAACTTCTCCAGTATCTCTCGAGCATACTTGCCTTGAGACACAAAAAGTCCATCACTGCGCTGCCAAATTTCCAATCCCAAGAAATAATGAAGGAGGCCCAAGTCCTTCATCTCAAACTCCTTTGCAATATCAGCCTTGCATGAGAGTATCAACAGTTCATCACCTGTCAAAATCAAATCATCTACATAAAGTACAATGATTAGAAACTTAAACTCCATCACAATCTGGTATGGGTTCGGATCCGCCTCACTCTTGGATAATCCAAGTCCGGTGAAATAAGTGTCTATCCGTGTGTACCAAGCACAAGGTGCTTGTTTCAACCCATACAACGCTCTCTTGAGCCTGCACACATGCGACTCGCTGCTGAAGATCTCGAAACCTTCAGGCTTCTCTATGTACACCTCCTCCTCAATCACTCCGTTGAGGAACACAGTCTTCACATCCATTTGATGAATGTGCCACCCCATCTGCGCTGAGAGAGCAAGAATCGTCCGTATGGAAGAATACTTTGTGACAGGTGCAAAGGTTTCCTCATAATCGATCCCCTCAATCTGTGAGAAGCCTTGGGAAAAAAATCTTGCCTTGTACTTCTCCACACTCCCGTTAGCTGCTTGCTTCACTTTGTAGATCCATCTCGAACCTACCACTGATTTCCCTTCCGGCCTTGGGACAATCTCCCATGCACTGTTTCTGACAATCTCCCATCCACCATGGCACTTTCCCATGCGGGGTCCTCCACAGCTTCCTCAAAAGAGGATGGCTCTGTCATGATACACTTGCTCATAAGAGCCATGTATCCAATATACCGATCAGGTGATTGTCTCTGTCTGCGCTGTGATGTAGGTGCTCCTACAATCCTCTCTGCATCTTGAGCCAGTCGCTCAGCTTCTGTAGTGTGCTTTCGCCCTCTGATGGTTGGTGCTGCATGAGTGGTCTCTTCCACTCCATTAACCTCCTCTTGTGGCTGACCCACATCCAGAGACTCATCCTTAGGAACTAATAGCTCCTCATCTGCATGCAAGTGTGGCTCCCTCTCAAGCGAACACTTCATGGCTTTCTCCTCATGAAATTTGATATCCCGTCGCACAATAGTCTTGCGCCTATCTGGAAAATACACACGATAGTTGTGGGATGTATCAGTGTATCCCACAAATATCCCAACCTCTGCAGTCGGCTCCAGCTTCTTCCTGGCATCCTTAGTCACATGAATGTAAACAAGTGAACCAAAAATCCTCAAATGGGAAATATCAGGCTTCTTACTAGAAAACGCCTCCTCGGGTGTACTCATGCCAAGTATCCTGTGAGGACAACAGTTTTGCACATAAACCACATTATTGCATGCCTCAGCCCACAAGTGTATGGGAAGGCCCTGATCATGCAACATCACCCGTGCAGCACCCACGATCGTTCTGTTCTTCCTCTCAGCAACCCCATTCTGCTGTGGGTTATGAGGTGATATGAGCTCTCTTCGAATTCCTTTTGCACTGCAAAAGTCCTTGAATTTGCCAGAGATGAATTCACCACCATTGTCACTCCTAAGAGCCTTCACCTGCTTCCCCGATTCTTTCTCAACCAGTGCCTTGAACTCACAAAGCTTTGAGTATGTCTCGCTCTTCTTCTGCATGAAGAAGATCCAGCACTTCCGAGAAAAATCATCAACAAATATCACATAGTACCTGTGCTTTGCTGTCGAAGCTACTGAGAAATGTCCACACACGTCTGTGTGAATTCTCTCAAGGATCGTCGTGGCGCGACTATCCTTCTCATGAAAGGTGGATTTCACAAATTTTCCTAAGGTACATTCCTTGCACTGATCTGACTACGCAAGAGTACCCTTAGGAAGCCCAGTAGAAATATGCTATAGTATCTTCAAAGCTCCATGGTGAAGGTGGTCCAATCTCCTGTGCCACAGCTCGCCATCATCCCGGCTCACCACTTCTTCTGCCTTGCCTACCATTGCTGCACATCCATCTACCTACAATTGATAAAGGTTCTTAACTCGAACCCCTATCCTCCGGGTTTCACCAGTTTCCTTACTACGTAGGAAAGCCTTTCCCTCACTAAAGACAACATCATATCCCTTGTATTCTAACATGGCCACCGAGATCAGATTCTTCTTCAATCCTGGAACATGCATCACTTCCTTCAATATGAAGGGTTTACCAGACTCCCTCTCAAAAGAAATGGTACCGATACCGATCGCACTGTATCTACCATCATCGCCCATCTCGATGTGCACTCCAAGATCTTTCTCATCCATATCAGTAAAAAAATCTTTGTCTCCGGTCATATGAAAAGACGCACCATTATGAAGAAACCACACTGAACCCATCATACTTGAGACCAAGCATGCGATCAGTGAAAAATCCAGCTCAAACTGCAAGGCTACGGCCTCTCCAGCTGTAGATCCAGCAGCCTGCTTATTTTTCTTCTTTTGTGGACAATTAGTGGCATAATGTCCGTGTTGGTGACAGTGAAAGCACTTCACCTTGGACATGTCCTGCTTCTTTCCTTTTGCACCGAATTGAGAATCATTCTTCTTGCTCTTCCCCTTCCTTGCTTTGGCAACCAAAGCGCAATTTTCTTCATCTGAGTTCTTTGATGAAGATCTGTCCCTGGTACTTCACCTTATCTCCTCTTGCACAAGATCCGACCAAAGTCGCTCCCATCCTGGAAATTTCTCCCAACCATTGACAGAGTCCTGATATGAATGCCAACTCTTTGGAAGCCCAAGGAGAGCCAAGCTCACCAAGTCCTCGTCATCTACAGTCACCCCCACACTTCCCAGCTCATCTCTGCATTGGATGAACTTCGTGAGGTACTTGGGCATACTGTCGCCTTTCTCCATTTTTATGTTCCTGAGTTTATCCTTGAGCACCAACTTCCTCTGGTCACTCTTGCTTTGGAATAAGTCTGTCAACGCTTTCCACATCAAGAATGGAGAAGCCTTACCATGAATGTTGGACACTATGTGATCCTTTACACCTTCCAACAGAATTCTTCGACACTTTGCTGTCTTCTTTTGCCATGCGTCATCCAGTACCGCCTCCATCCTATTCTTCCGTGCAATATAATTCGAGCTGACCTCAAGGGAATACTCCAATCGAAATCCGTTGAAAGACATCTCAACTTCGACACCAAGAAAACACTATTGCAAATTCGAATTCCACCCGCCAAAACTCAACAGCTTCAATGTTTTGCAATTGCCCCAATGATCAATATCGCTCCGATACCATGTAGAAATTTTGAATAAATTATATGGTATACACCGAGATTATCCTGATCACACACTATTTTAACTTCATGCACAAGAAAGAATCTCCTCTACCATTGACCATTAATTGCGGAAATAAAAACAATCACATGCGCACATTAAAACCATAAACATTCACACATATGAACACAGTATTTTATGGGAAAGCTTAAAGCTAAAAACCCCCAACTATCTGTATATTATATGTCATAGATATCATGTAACAATCATTATACAAATCTCCTCACAAAGCTCTCATTACAATCTCCAATTGTTACACACTAATCAAGCCCGATCTAGCAAATCACATGCTCCAATATCTGCCACCTGATAGCCTGCCTGTACTTCGCAATCACTGCTAAAGAATGGCTCTGAATGAACTCGAATTGGTCCAGCCTTTCTCACGCAATCCTCATTGGAATCTCTAATCATTGGTTGTTGCAAATCATGCAACACTATAGTCACAACTGATAGTCACACTGCTCTTTCACCTACCTCTCCACTGGTCTCCACTGAAACTGTCCATGCACTATAGTTAACTGATGTATTCTTTAGTTGATTAGTGAGTTAATAATTAATTCACACCACTCTCACTAGTGTATCAATCAGTTAGACTAGATACCACTAGCTCAACTATGTTTAACTCAGTTAAACCGAACACAACTCCATCAACTATCTCAATTACTCCACCAAACTATGTCATATGAGTTCTAACTGAAGTATCCATGCAATAGTTCCACTTAACCCTCAAGAATAGCGTAATTCCTTCTGTCAGCTCCTGTGCCACATCTATGCACTTAACTGAAGTGCTTCAAGAGAATAAGATAATGTTTATAGTCCAAATATTATTAAGAGCTAATAATATTTGACATATCTATTTTTAGACTGGCAATCTAAAAATAGATTCCGCCCAATATGTCTAAAAATAGAAGTCCATATATTTTTCCAACTTGACCAACCATCCACAAATAGCATCCTACAACTCATAGAATATGATCGACATGTCTAAAAATAGACATAGTCTAAAAATAGACTTGCACCAAAAATAGCCTGCGGGCCCACTTAGTGAAGGCGAATCTTTTCACTAAGCTCATCATCTTTTTGCAATCTCAACACTTTGAAGGAGTTTGTGAAGGTTCCTTTTGAAGTTCTTGATCTTTTTCTTCTTTTGGAGGTTCTTCTTCGAATTCTTCAAGAATAGGTTCTTCTTCAAGGACTTCAATTTATTTTTCTAGAAGAGATTTTTCAATATTTACATCAATGCTTTCTACTATTTTTTGAAGTTGATTATTGTAGCATTTTTAAGTTTTTCTAATTGTAGAATATCCAAGGAATATTCCTTTGTCAACACGAGAGTCAAATTTTCTTGGTGAGTCATCATTGATCTTCATGAAACATTTGCTTCCAAAAATCCTAAAGTATTTTACTAAAGCAAGTCTCCCTTTCCATAATTCGTATGGAGTCTTATCATTATTTGGTCTTAGTTGTGTTCAATTCAAGGTATAAAGTGTTGTCCCGACTTCTTCTTTCCAAAATTTGGGTTGCAAGTCAGTTGCTAGTAACATTGTCCTTGCCATTTCTTGAATAGTTCGGTTTCTTCTTTCAACTGCTCCATTTTGTTTCAAAGTTCTAGCAAAAAAGAGTTCTCTCTTGATTCCATGGACTTTACAAAAGTCATCAAATTATTTTGAAGTAAATTCTCCTCCTCTATCTATTCTAAGACATTTAATTTTTGAATCTTTCTTAGTTTCTACAAGAGCTTTTAAATTCTTGAAACATTCAAATGATTCTGATTTGAACTTTATAAATTATACCCACATCATTCTACTATAGTCATCAATAAATAAAGCAAAATACCTTTTACCTTGTAGAGTTGAAGTTTTAGTTGGTCCACATAAATCTGCATGTATGATCTCCAAAGGTTTTGATGTTGAGAACTCCTTAGTCTTGAAATTGGTTCTAGTTTTTTTTCCATGTTGACATGGGCCACTTACAACTTGATCTGGCTTGATCATTTTTCGAATTTACTTTACTACATTAATTTTACTGATATTAATCAAGTTATAAAAACTTGTATGCCCCAATCGCTTGTGCCATAACCAACTTTCATATGTTCGACTTATGTAACATTTATCTTCTTAAATTTTGTTCAAAATCTATACATTGTCAGGAGTTATTACTCCTTTTCCTACAAGTTCACCAGAGGAAGAATTTCTTATCTCACAATTTTTTTTAATAAAGACAAATTTGTATCCTTAGTCACAAATTTGGCTTACACTCAAGAGATTGTGTTTGAGCCCTTCCACCAATAATGCATTTTGAGCTTTTCCTTTCCCATTAATGAGAGCAACAGTTCCTTTCCCAGTAATCTTGGCAGATCCTCTTCCAAAAGATACTTTTGCATCCTTCTT
Source organism: Pinus albicaulis (assembly GCA_034641835.2). Classification (NCBI taxonomy): domain Eukaryota; kingdom Viridiplantae; phylum Streptophyta; class Pinopsida; order Pinales; family Pinaceae; genus Pinus; species Pinus albicaulis. The sequence goes on along the minus strand of CM076570.1, from coordinate 1,411,402,349 downwards.
GTTTAATGAGATAAACTTCTTTTGATCACTTTCCATGTGTCTTAACCACCCACTATCCACAAACCATTGATTTTCGCCACTACGAGCACATAGAGCTAGGCCACATCTATTAGTATTGGGTTCCTCCATTTTTAATCCTTCTTTTCTGAGTGGACAATTTTTTTCATTATGTCCATAATCTTTACATATTGAGAAAGTTGGATCAGACTTAGCCAAGGGATCAAAAGAATTGTAAGTCTCGATTTGTCCTTATTCTTTGAGACTAAGTGGCTTGCTTGGTTTATTCGTAAATCTTGATGCGTTTTCCTTATGAGCCTTGCAATGATTAGCTGGATGACCCAAGTTTTTACAGTAGTAACAATAACCAAGAAATATTGTTTGGTACCTGTTAGAACAACCTTGACTTGAAGTAGTATTCTTCCTTGGAGTTTTCCTTCCTTAATTCCTTGGATTGCTAGAGGTGGACCTTTGTTCTTGGTGGAATGACTTCTCTTCTTTTGGATCACTGGAAAGGATGTCGGCATAGCTTCTTTGAGCTTTCCCATTTGAATTTTACTTTGTACTTGATTATTCTCCTTTGAATCTGATCCTAGATTTTTCATATTGAGGTCTTTGATTATTAAGGATGTTATCAAGTGTTTGAGATATTTTCCAACCCTTTTTTACTTGATCTAGCTCTTTCCTTAGAGATACTATTTCAGCTTCATTTTTTCACAAATTTCTTCTTTCTCTTTTAGCTTATTGTTCAAGAATTATTCCCTTCTTTTTGCTTCCTCCTTTTCTACTTTGAGAGAAATAATTTTCTTTCGTAATTTCTCATTTTCTTCAATGGCACTTATTAGTGAATCATCCATATTTCCTTTTCCTTCTTGTTCCGAGTCATCATCATTTGTAAATTCCATGAATAATACTTATTTTCTACCATCATAGTCATTTTCTTCATATGATTCATCATCATCTCTTTTGTAAAGAGGAATTATTTTAGTTTATTTCTTCTTGGTGATCACAAATTCATCTTCATCGAAATCATATTGTTTGGAGAAGACGTTATTCTTATTAGACCCTTTATTTTTGGATACCACCTTCATAAAATCCTCCTTGTCATCACTATGATGCTTATGAGGACATTTTGTAGCATAATTACCTATTCTTCCAGATTTTAAACAAATAAGAGGATACTTACCTTTTAGCTTGGATCCTTTTCTTAGTTTTCATGCAAATTGTGCTAATTCGGTTTTAGTATCAGAGTCATCACTACTGAATGTCGCTTCCTTGGAATTTGGGATTCACTTTCTCATTACATAGGCAATGATAATTCCATGAAGTTCATCCATTTTTAGGGTATCCAAGTACGTCATTTCTTCTATGGCACTCACTTTGGAGTCAAATATGTTTGGAAGAGATATCAGGACTTTTTGAACAATTGTTCTTTATTGAAAATTATCTCCTAACCCTTTAAATGAGTTGAAAACTTCAGCCACTCAGAGAAATTATGGTGCAATATCTTCTTCGTCATCCATTTTAAGACTTTTGAATTTCTTTCAATGAGTTTGAAGTTCGCCTTCTTAACTTTGGAATCCCTAGCATATAGGGAAATCATATTATCCCATACATCTTTGGCAAAGTCACAATTCATGACTTTTGTGAATTTGGAATCAGTGATTCCACTAGTTATGGAATTTAGTGCTTTGGCATTTGCAATGTAAGCTTTCCTTCCATATTGATAGTTTTGGGGAGTGGGAGGATATTTTTACCCATCCAAAACAGATTGCCATACTTCGGGTCCAAGGGACATTAAATAGTAGGACAACCTCTTCTTCCAAAAACCAAAGTTTGTACCATCAAGCAAGGTAAGCTTCCTTGTCACTTCCTGATTCTTCATTGTGACTTAAGAATCCTTCTTCCAGCTGTTAGGTTTATTATGAAGAATATGGGTTTGAAACCAATTGTTGGAAATACTGAGAGGGGGGTGAATCGATATTTTTTTCAATTGTTATTTTTACCAGTTAGAATATTCACAATTAAGTTCAGAGAAATGTATAATAATAATTTTATTAATAATCAAGAGGAAATTTAGTCCTTTTACAAATACTTGATGTTGAAAATTCAACAAGAAATGTGTGTCTAATTTAAATTGGACAATAAAATGTAATCTTATCTCATAATCACTTGTAATAGTTAACTGAGAGTGATAAACTCGGTTAGCTCATGAATTTCGAGTTGAGAGTGGTTGGTGAGGAATGTAGAGTGATTCTATTAGTTTTTGAGTCCAAGTTACAGTTAGTGCATTAGTTTAATGCGAAATCAGTTAACTCAATTAATTGAGTTAAAATCAATTTAACTAGTTGTAACTGTTTGTTGCACTAGTGAGAGGTCAAGTGAATTAAATCATATTTAATTCACATGGAGTGATCTATCAAGTAACTGATCATTTACTATTAATATTTTCATGCATGTTAGTTCTGATGGAGACCCAGTTAAGACAGAGGTTAAAAGGATGTTAACTATCATTTGTATTATTAGTAAGTTGCCCACATGCAGTAAAACACCCATAGGATTTCCCATGAGCATTGCGCGGTTTTGGAAGGTTGAAATCACTAAAGAATAGGGATTTCATTCCACATGAATTGCGCAAGCAAGGAAGGTTGAACAGAGGCTGAAAATTGGCTAAGTGTTGGTCGATTTTGTCTGGATCAGTGTGAGACAGTTGTGAGAGTGCAGGGAACTCTTGTGAGAAGAGTGCATTGTAATTGTTTCATGATTCCTTGGTGAATATACAATAGACGATAGAGGGGTTTTGAGTAGTAATCTTTCCCCGGGAAAATATATGTGTTGTGGATTGATTTTCTTCTTTCTTTACTTCTTGTGATTGGTGATCATGTTTATTTTCTGCAATTAATGGTAAAAGGATTCAGTATCTTTCTTTAGCATATCGTATGATTGGATTGAATCCATTTATATACATATTTCTTGTATAATTTATACATCGTATCAGAGCGCAGGAAATCACTATAGTGAAGAAGAAATTGAGTTTGTGTTGAATAGCATTCGAATTTGCAGAAATATTCTTTGGTGCGACAGGCGGATCAAGATGGCTTTCAATGGCTTGAGATTGGAATATGAACTCGAGGGTAGCTCTAATTATATTGTGTGGAAAGACAGGATGGATGCAGTTCTGGAGGACAACGGGCTGAAATAATTCATTAATAATGACATTCCCAAACCCGCAGCAGCAGATGCCACTCTCCTTGATGCTTGGAAAAATAACGTTGCAAAGGCGAGGAAGATCTTATTAGAGGGAGTTCGAGACCACATTGTCTCGAGTCTTCATGGCAAAGCGACTCCATATGCAATGTGGAAGGTTTTTACAGAACAGTTTCAGAGTAACAGTAACCACAAAAAATTGGCACTGAAGGACAAGCTTAGGAAAATCAAAATGGAGAAAGGTGACACTATTCCCGAAATATTTAACCAAGTTTTTCCAATGTCGAGATGAGCTTGGGAGTGTCATAATTACTGTAGCAGATGATGAATTGGTGAGCCTAGCTCTTCTAGGCCTTCCCAAGAGTTGGCATAGTTATCAAGACTCTGTCAATGGGAGGGAGAAGCTACCATATTGGGAGTGACTTTGGTCAGATTTGGTACAAGAATAATTCAGGCATAATACCAGGGATGGATCCTCATCCAAGATTGATGATGAGGAAAATTGCGCCTTGGGTGGTAGGGAAAAGAAGGGGAATGAAAAGAAATCCTATTCCAAATCTGAGACCGCCAAAGAAGGCAAGAAGCGTGACATGTCCAGAGTGAAATGTTTTCACTGTCACGAGCATTGACATTATGCCACTAATTGTCCAAAAAAGAAGAAGAACAAGAAGGCTTCAGGATCTGCAGCTAGTGAGGCTTTGGCCTCACAATTTGAGTTAGACTTCTCGCTCATCTCATGCATGGTGTCTAGTGCGATGGGATCAGTCACTACAAGGAAAAGACCCTCTAGCGGATTTTTTTGAGGAACCCCTTATAAAAATACCCTAGACATCTATTTCTAGCAGAGGTTTCTAGAGGAGGTTGGTGGGTGGAGGTTTTTGTGAATGTTTTTCATCCAGTGCGCTTATCATCCTAAACCGCACTGGTGCATTCAACAAGAGAAAGCACTGGTGTGCACAAAACATTGGCACATCAGACACCGTGCGCTCCATACACACCCGTCCGATGCGTCTTATTACTGTAGCACACTGGTGCTTTATAAATATTCCACAGTGCGTCATAAAACCCCGCGCCAAAACAGAAACCGCCCAGTGCGGTCTTAAGAAACCACACTGGTGCGCCTATAAAACCCAGCACACCAGAACAGGGTTTAATAAAAAAACATTACGGCCAAAAAACCTCATTTTTCACTTTTCTTAGTGCTCCAGAGCTCTCAAGCACTGGTGCAATTTGTCCTTGTTCGAGCCGCCCTGACATCGGTGCTCCCATTGCACCCATTGCATGCATTGCTGTTGTGCATTACCCACCAATCTCTAGCTTGAATTTTGCAAAACAGTGGGAAAATTTTCTTTTGCAAATTCTACAACCAATATGCCTCCTCGACGGCCAAATGTATAGGTTTTTTTCTTGTTTTTCCATAATTAAGCCTTTTAGCAGATTATAATTTCAAATTACCTTAAAATTAACCATTTAAAAGAAAATATATATATATATATATTTGTCACGCAATGCACTCAAGTCGTTCGGCTCGCACTGGTTCACAGTGCTTCCTATAAATTTATAGGTCACACCGCAACCGGTGCCAATGGTATCCGCATCGGTTCCAGGGCGGTGTTGAAAGGCGCACCGTGTTATTTTAAAATTTTAAAAAAAGTGCAGTGTGGTCGGTTACGCGGCCGCACCATTGACCATGTGGAATAGCGGCAATGCGGTGCGTTGACTTAAATATCCTTCCCGGGGCAGGTATTTCTGTGAGTGCGCCACATTCTACATTTCGACAGGGTCAACGGTGCGGCCTGGTAAAAAGCCACACCATTGAATATGTAATGATGTCAGGAGGTCGATGCGATGACCAAACTATATGCCCCGGGGCATAGAGTTTAGTCAGCGCACCACACTCTCGACACCGTCCATAGTCAACGTTGCGCGGAAAATTTTCAGGTGCACCGCCGCTGGTGCGCTGAATATTTTCTAGTGCATTGCTGCCAGTGCAAGACAAAAAAAGACGCACTGGTATCGATGCATGCCTATTTTTTGTGGTGCATCAACTGTTTTTTTTCCAAAAAAAATTATATATGTATATTCCTAAGTACATCTCTCATTTAATAAAAAAATTGTGTTTAATATGTCAATCATTCAGAGATGTGAAAGGAGAGAAGAGGGGGAACAACAGCAACAACAGGCGGACCAGTATAACATGGTTCGCCTGTGGGGGGCACGAGAGAGGGAGAGAGATGCGTACCCTCGCCCTAGTACAACAACTACCCAAGGGCTTCTAAGGCAAGTAGGCCTCCTCAAGTTTTATGAGGAGGATACTTCCCTAAAGGGTCATGGTGTTTTCTTGAGACAACTTATCTGCAGGTGGAATGCCCACTGACAGGCTTTCCGAGTTGGTCCTAACTAGTGGTACGTGCCCACTGAGGACGACATATATTTTATTACAGGGCTATCGAGGAGAGGGATGGATTTTCCCTCGTTCCCAGAGGTTCCAGTTGGCTATGCAACAAGGAGTCAATTGATGTACTCCCAGAGATACATTAGCGCAGATGTATTGTCTCCTTCAAATTTTCAGGTCTCTGGAGATCAGTTACGTATTGGTGCATTTGGTAGTCAGAAGGTGAGGTGCCTCTCACTTTTGATTTCGACCATTTCACACAACACTAGTGACAGGTAATGCATTAGTTGGTCGCTTCTATATTATGTTGATTCTTTAGTATAGGAGCCACGACTTGTCAGGTGGTCTGCCATTTTTTTGTGGCAATTATGTACAGCCTTAGATAGATGTCGTGCTCATGCACAATGGAGGGTTAACTTCCCTTTTTCTTCAGAGATTTTTTTGTTTATTTTTTGAGAGGTTTCCAGAGACGAGGCCTAATTTTGTTCGGCAACCTCATAGGCCGATGTTCGAGGCACGGATGCACATGTGGGGATAGATGATGTCCAAGAGGGGCGAGATTGTGTTTTCCGCAAGGATATCGCATGATGCACTAGAGTTTCTAGCCATTTTTGACGAGCATCCCTTCATTATGGTCCCTTTTCCTTATGCAGGTTTGGATTGGTGAGGGTGTGCCAACATCCTCTTCACAGATGATGAGCCACCGGATGATAGAGGTAATATTACTATTTTATTTCAATTTATTCTAACATGTTCTTTAACTTGTTTTTATTAAATTGTGTAATGAAATTGTCTAATTATTGGTGTGTACTTGTATATATTTTGCAGACATTGGATATTTTGATGGTGAGGATATGCCATCACCACCACATGATCCAGGTGTGGATCCTGATGATGATCAGGATATTCCAGATGTCAAGGATCATCATGAGGCCGGTGCATAGATAGTTGCTCCTGCTGGTGCGCTGGTACTACCTTTTTCTAGGCGCGATAGGCTTGATAGCAGATTCAGGATAGATTTGGGTGACCAATTCACTACATTGATTGTTGAGGTGGGAGTCAGGCCCGCTACTATAAGAGACATACAGGCCGATGGTACGCTGTTACATATGAGGAGAGGCATGTCGTGTGACATGTACAGCCTGATGCAGCATGTCGTAGGAGCTACGACCTTAGTTACACGGCTAAGGAGGATTGTTGCACGTTATAGGCATGGTCGAGACGAAGCATGTGATCGACAGTCCGCGAGCAGCAACGCATCATCTGATGATCGTTCACCTCGCGCCGCACCAGATGAGAATCCTCCACTAGCACCGAGCAACAGTCATCATGGAGAGTAGGTTGGACCATCGGCCACATCCAGTCAACATCCTGCAGCATCCCACAGTACTCATGATCATGAGTAGGTTGGACCATCGACCATGTCGAGTCATCAAGATGAGAAGCCAACAGTTGATCCTGATCAGCATGAGGCACCAGTACCAGATCAACAGGCACGTGATGATCCGCATGTATTTGAGCTTGTCGAGGCTGCACCATTGACTAAGTAAGCCTCGACTAGTACTGTTATTGATGATGTACCACCATTTGATCCATGACATTTATATTACAATTGTATATTTTTGACATTATATATATATATATATATATATATATATATATATATATATATATATATATATATATATATATATGGTCCATATATTTTATGTTCATGTTGCAATTTTACTTAATTTACATGTTCTTGATCATCATGATGTGTATATTGTTAGTTCATGTTAGATATGTTCATTTAATGTGCAGCTTGCAGATAGATGTTTATGTGATAGCAATTATTTTACATGAGATGTATATTTGATGTTTGTGTTGTGATGATGTTATACAATGATAATTGTGTTTTGTTAGATGATCATGATCACGACGATGTTAGCGAATTTGAATGTGTTTTTTAGTCGAATATGATGTTTGTATGATGGTTATCATGATCATGATGTTTATTAATTAATTTAATATTAGATGACCATGATATTCATTAAATATTATGGCGTGATTGTAATTGAAATTTTAATTTTAATTGTATGTAAAATTGTAAAATTGTATTTGTATTTGTAATTGTAATTGTATGTAAAATTTTAATTGTAATTGTAATATTTAATTTATTGTGAAATGATTGTAATTATAATTGTATATATGACAAATTGTAAAATTGTAATTGTATATATGTAAAATTGTAAAATTATAATTCTAATTCTAATTGTATGTAAATTTCTAAAATTGCAATTGTATGTAAAATTCTAAAATTGTAATTGTAATGGTATATATGTAAATTTGTAAAATTGTAATTGTAGTTGTAAATTGTATGTAAAATTCTAAAATTGTAATTGTAACTACATGTAAAATTCTAAAATTGTAATTGTAATTGTACGTGAAATCGTAAAATTGTAATTGTAATTCTAATTGTATGTAAAATATTCATAAAATTTTAATTGTATTACTAAAATGATTGTAATTGTAAAATTTTAATTGTATGTAAAATTCTAAAATTGTAATTGTAATTCTAATTGTAATTGTATGTGAAATTGTAAAATTTATATGTAAAATATTTGTAAAATTTTAATATTAAAGTGAAATGATTTTATTAAAATTTTTAAATTTGTAAATTTGTAAATAATTGTAAAATAATAAATCTAGAATAATATGAATTTTTGTAAAATAATAAAGTTTAGAAAATAATGCAAATAAATTCATGTACTTTAGAATTATCATTATTTTATTATGATCTTACATACCAAAAAAAAAAACTTTATACAGTACACCATTTTTATTGAGATCAACATAGTTGGAAATTATCAAGTGAAATATTGATTTTAATATTAATTCAAAATATATATTATAATGTTTCGAAAAAAAGAGCCTTATAAGGTATAAGGTAATTAAGTCCTCTTCTTTATAAAAACTCATCTTAAAAAGTATAAATATTGATGAAATAATAGATGTACCATTTCACATGTACTAATTCCATTGAACAGATTTTAGAAGAATTCGAGTATATTACCATTGTGTTGCCCCTTATGGATGCTAATTCCATTAACATATTTTAGAAGAATTCGAGTGTCAAGAATGCAATAGACAAAAAAAAAAAAAAAACATTTCTGGACTATTTTGCATTTTATTAAAAGGTTTTTGAGATTTTTTGTGGGTTTATGGGTTCATGGGACATTAGACAGTACCGACCTTGCCATATTGGTATTTCAGTTGAATTTTTCCTAGCAACGATATGACTGAATCTTGTAGCTATGCATTTAACAAAGAACCCATATATTTCAAGAATATGATTGAAGACTGTTGTCATATACTTGGGCATTATTCCATTTCTTCACCATATTAGCACAAAATAGAAAGAATAATTTCTTTCACCATAATAACACACAAATTTCAAAAAAGAAAACACTCCATTCTGTGTTTTGAGGCATTTTACGCAAATGATAGGCATTTCTATGGAGTTTTATCCATATTCTGCAATTTAATGAGGGTTGGAGGGAGCTTACAATCTTGTATCTGTTAGTAACTGCACCCTTCGGTAGAACCAAAGAAAATTCAGGTAGATTCCTCAACGAAGTAGATTGGCCATAATCAATTCCTTCGAGACCTCAACAGAAGAAATAGATATGCATGTCAGAGGCTCATGTTGGCACCTTTTCTTGTTGCAGGTTGTGAAAATGTTCAAGAATATTTTTCTAAAAGAAGAAGAGGTGTAGTTTTGAAAAGAAAATGACCAAATATTTTCACAGCAAAATGTACATTTCCAACATGTCTAAAAACTAAAATATCTCCAACTTCAATAAATTGCTCAGAAACAAAACTTTCCCAACCATTTGTGAAAACTGCCCACGTCCTAGCATAGCACAAGTTCACATGCCACAATTGCCCACTTGGGCCCTGTAGTATTGCATCATCACACGCCCCACATTGCATTCTCTCCACATAATCAGTGGGGACCTCCTACAATAAACAAAATGCATTGGAAAAATAGTTATTTCCATCAAGAATTTATCCTATTCTAATTCTCAATTCTGATTCTAATTCTAATTCTCAAGAAAAAACAAAATTCTAATTCTAATTGCATATTTCCAACAAGAATAAACAAAATTCTAATTCTCAATTTCTATGGTTGGAGTTCATTAAATTTTTGTGTACACACCTAAAAGTAATTTCGGTGCCTTAACCAAAAATCGGTGCTAATGTACATATAACCGCACTGGTGCGTTTTAGTTACTACATAACGGTATTGTGTTACCAATGGATGCACAGGTGTGTTGCTATTAAGTGATGCACCAGTGACGAATAACCGCAAATAAAAAAGCGCAACTCTATTTTCTTTAAGTGAAAAAAAAAAACGGTAAATTGAAAAATGGGCAGCAAAATATTTTCGAAAATCTAATTTCATAAAACAATTCTTTAAATACTAAACACTTTTCATTATTTTACTATTTTTGCAAAAAAATTCAGCCAGAGATTTGCAGGAGACATACCTGGAGCACGAGAGCACTGTGAAGCAGTGAAATACGTTCAAAAAGAAGTATTCAAACAATCAGAATTCCAAACCTCTGATGATTCAAACCCTATAGCATAGAATTTCGAACAATCTCGTGATTAAATTTGATTAATTTTTTTATTTTTTCTATAATTTTCTTACGAAGTAAGAAAAAAATTTCAATTTGTTTTTCATTTTTAGAAATTAAAAAAAAAACAAAAAAAACAAAAAAAAAGATCCATTTTTACCCTAAACCCTTCATTCTTTTTGTTTCTACCCTTTCTTCTCCCTGTTTCTGTGATTTCAGAATTAGGGTTTTTCATTTTAGATTGACATCCAACCCACAGGACGACTTTCATAGTCAGATCCCAATCCATGTCGGCTCTTGCATGAATTTTTGATTTTTTTTTTTTTTAATCAGTTCGCCCTACATAACCTAGCACACCGGTGCGCTGTATTATCCCAGCGCACCGCGAAAGTACTGTGTAATAAAAAATTTAAAAACAATTTTTTTTAATCAATGCGCCATATGTAAAATAGGGCACTGGTGTGCTATTTCATTATGGCACTGCAAATGTGTTGTGTTGCAAAAAAAAGTTTTATTGTGCTAATCGGTACACCATGTAACACCGGGTCTCCTAGTTGACAGAGAGCACCGTATGGTGGTCCGTTGTTTGCGCGGGGCTTTTATGCTACAAAAACTAGCACTGAACGATTTTTATTATTTTCTCTATGTTAATCGGTGTGGTGGTTAACATGTAACGCACCGATGCTCCTTGTTGACATAGAGCACCATATGGTCTATTATACTATTTGTGTGGTGCGTTTATAAGACCCCCACGCACCGACGACGGTGCGTACACCATGAATGACGCACCGGTTTCTTGAGATTTTTTTTTACCTGAAAAGTTGACAATTTGTTTATAAATATATTAATGAATGACATGGTACAGGTTTCAGACTGATAAATAAATAACTAAAAAAATATCAAGTAACAACAATACTGATAACACATCAAGAAAAACAAGAAAGGCAAGTTTGTTATAAATTCTTTACAAAAAATATTATTTTTGAACTATATGTAAGTTTAAATAATATGTATTGTTTACTGTGTATCATGCAGAGCCACAAAATGATGAAGCTTGATAAGTTTATTTCTGATCTAGGACCAGAAGAGCATAAAATCTTGATGGAAAAATTACAAAAGGATGAATCAGGTGAATGAAAAAATACTATCGATCCAATATGAGTTTTTTTTTAAATTTTCATTAATAATAGACTTAAAATTATTAGATAACATGTGTCAAATAATCTATTCATTCACATCTATTTAATGTTCTACAGGGACCAACAATTCAGAAAAGGAATGTTGTTCTAAGAAAAGAAAAAAAACTAGAACATGCAAATGAAAAAGAATTATTCATTAGCTCATCTGTGGAGTGGTGCTGGAGGTTAACAAAAGGGGGAAAAACTTTTACAAAAGTTTGAGGGATCTAGTGGAACGAATGTATAGACGTTCTTTCCACTTACAATACAAAAAGCAATCCAATGATTCCAAAAACCAAATTTTATCTAAACTACAAGAAGAGTTTCCATAGAATTGGTCAATAAGACATGTCAAACTTTTAATAGGATAAACGTACAAAAAAAAAAAAAAGGAATGAAAAGGTAATATTCCTTTAAATGTTTGTCTAGAATTATATATAAATATCACTTTTGTTATATTTACTTTTCATATATCAATATAAAAATTAAATAGTTTATTGTCATGTTACATTTTCAGGAAAATTATGAAAATCTCAAAAGATGAACGAGCTGATATCAGAAATATGCCAGTAGGAATGTCTAAAAAGGTGTACAAGGAGATGGTCAAAGAAATCGACAAAATTGTATCGTAGGAGAAGCCATCTCAACAACAACGTGCTTCAAATGTAATATGTAATCATTGAATTTTTCGATCATTGGGTACAATAAATAAACAATTTAGCATTAAATATTAATTTCAAGTATTTTCTTGCAGAAAATAAAAGAAAATGGAACCCATTCAACACATAAAATAGGACGACAAGGAATAAAAGGGTTGATATCTAAGTTTGTGAGTAATTGTTACTTCCTTATAACAACTTAACTAGATTTCTTTTTGTATTTTTTAAGTTGTTTTACAAAAATCATCATTGAATGTTTTCAAACAGGTGCTAACATACAAAGAAGAACCATTAAACGAATTGATCGAAATTGGGTTAAATATGGGTTGTATGTATATGTTGGCATATCAAAAATTAATTGTGGAATTTGTAAGCATCGATCGATCTTGTTTTACTTAGCTCTGTCTATAATTAATAGAACAAAAAATCTTTTATATTAAATATATGATTTATTATGGGGTATAAAAATTGCAGGAAACAAAGTATGGAACTGTGCCAATAGATGAAATCTTAAAAGATGGCATGGTACATGGTTTTGAAATAATGTGTATAGTTTATGAGTCAAATGTTGCTATGGTACGACATTTCTTTTCTATTTACATTGATGTATATTATTTAATATTGCAATTCTTATTATTCTCACCAATGTATATACACTCATTACAGTTTATTTTTATGTTTGTAGATAGAAGGTGAAGAAGAAGAAAACAATCACACCGTGAACAAAACATTCCTGAAAATAACCCAATTCATGGAAGTAGCTCTAGCAGTGATAGCAATTCAAGCGAAGAATGATGATCACTATGTTTGGATATCAAAGCAAGGAGTTGTATTTTTTGAAATATTTGTCTGTGAAATCAGACATTTTGTTTAATGTAATGGACTTAGCGTCCCAATTGAAAGATAAAGGGGTACCAATAACTGTCCCATTTTGTATGACAAATACTGTCTTATATATATGTGTGTGTGTGTGTGTGTTAATTTATTCTATTTCATTCTCCATTGTCATTGTGAAATGTAACACCACTGATTAAATTTATGGATGATTAAATATTATAATGAAAAGATGTGAAATTTGATGATATGATATAAAAAACTATTCCAAACATCACATTCAAATGCACTAATAAAAATTTAATTCATATGAATACTGTTATAAGATATATATGTCTCGACTTTTGATGACTAATGAATTTTAAAAAATCACAATAATTATGAAATGATATAAAAAATTAATCCAAATATCACATTCAAATGCATTAATAAAAATTTAATTAATATGAATACTATTATAAGGGCGAAAATGTGAAGCTGGGTTACACTTTTGTGAGAATCGGGGGCAGAAATCTTTTTTCGGCAATAGTTCGGCCAAACTTTATGAGAAAGTTTGGCCGAAGTAATTCTTCCGTTTAGATTGACGGCACACTGACGGCGTGGGAAAAAATTTTTTTTTCCACAGATGGGAAAACCGACAACAAAATTTCGGCCGAACTTTTAGTCTTAAAATAGTTCGGCCGAATTACTTATTATAAATATATCGCTCGCAAAGTTCATTTGTTTCCCGCGTCTGTGTTTCTTAGCATTGTTTCTTCGCGCGATTTTCTGTTGTTGTTCTATTCGATGATCTATTTGTTTCCTGCGTCTATGTTTCTTAGCATTGTTTCTTCGCACAATTTTCTGTTGCTGTTCTGTTCGGTGATCTGTTGCGGCGCTGCTGTTGGTCTGGGGCTGCTTCCGTCCGCTCTGTTGGTGATTATCTGCGGCGACGTCAAGCGAGTGAACTACCAGGTATTTCTCCTCCTCCTCTGCACCTTTATCAATGGATTCACATGAAATTTGCATGAATTATTCATTACCAATTATGGTGACAATCACCAAGTTCCATTTAGTACTAATTAAGCCTAGTGCATGTCATGCCAAGTCCAAAATGTTCCTTTTTTTCATATAAATTTTTTTAGACAACTTTGGTATCACTAATGTCTTGCTTGTTAAGATGATGCTTGGATGCCTAAGTCAGTCCCACATATTTGAGGGCACTGTTGAAAAAATAGCACTGTTGAAAAAAAAACCTTATTGAAATGAAAAAACTTCCTTGAAACATAAAATTTCCACTTTGTGACCTCTCTTGAATCACAAGTTCCAGGGAACAACTACTTCTCTGTCTGCTCTTCCGGTTCTCCACCACTTGGTGGCTGCCACCTTGCTAGAAGAAGCCTCACTGGACTGCTGTCCACTCTTTTTCTGATCGACGCTGCCATGCAAGCCCACCTCTTTTGCGGCCCTGAATCACACTCCACTTCCCTTCCACATGCAAGAAGTAACCCTGAGCTTTAGAGGAGTCCATTAGATTTGGGGGTTCACTTGCGTATATAGGGATTTCCTTTTCTATTTTCTATGTTAACTTTGTACTGTTACCGCAAATGCGCCTTTTGGAATTCTTGGTTTTAATTTGAGTTGATTGGTGTCATGTAGAAGTCAAGGCACTCATTGCTATAGAAATTTTGTCTTTACAACCAATTGGGAACGAGAAACCCCAAAATTCCAAACAAAGCATCTATCCTGTTAATTATGCTTTAAATTTCATTACCTTTTGCTGTAAGGTGTATGTTGAATTTCTAGTAGTATGATATGCATTCGGTTGCTACAGTTGTTACTGTTCCTGTGGATCCATCAATTTCATCCGCTCTAGCTGATTCTTGCCTTGTGCATGGAATTTTACCACCATTGTTAAGCTTATGCCGTTACTGAGCCTTCTCTCGATTCCTCAACGCTAGAATGATTGAACTAGAATGATCTACTGCTGTAATGTGACTACATATTGTCTTTTATACTGTTGTAATGTATTTATGTATGAGACAGAATCTGATCTTTTGTAATGTGACTACATATTGTCTTTTGTACTGCTGTAATGTATTTCTATATGAGATAGAATCTAATCTTTTATACTTGATAACCTGTTATGGGTATATCAAGAGGATTTTGTATATGAATTGTTATCAATATATGAAACATGGTTTTTTCTCCTTTGAAAAAAGAGTTCAAATCATTCTAAATTCACATATGTTCAGTGGTGTCATTGTTTCACTTTCGATATTATGTTGCTTACCTTGATGAACATGTGGAACTCTGTTGGGAGGCCTCTCTGTTTTTTTGACTCTTTTCTCATACTGTCAAAGGTCGTTATATGTTATATGGGCTATACTGTATAGTTATTAGACTACATATCTTCATATAGAACTTGCAAATAGTATGATGGAAACCAAACATAATAATGTATTAGGACATCACAACTTGATAATTATTTATTAGACTATATATCTTCATATAGAACTTGCAAATAGCATGATGGAAATGTGAACTTGAAAATAGTATGATGGAAATGTGGATCTCATGACTCTTCATGATTAATGCTTCTAGAAACCAAACATAATAATGTATTAGGACATGCTCCTTTAACTTGCAAATAGTATGGTCGAAATGTGGATCTCATGACTCTTCATGATTAATGCTTCTAGAAACCAAACATAATTTAATGTATTAGGACATAATTTAATGTATTAGGACATGCTCCTTTAGGCTTGGTGGAATTACCTTTGCTTTTTATTTCTCTCTTACACACATATATATATGAAGAGATGATCCCATTTTCTTTTTTATTCATAGATCAAATGTAATTTAAATACAAGATTTATCATAATGTACAATGATTCATTCCATATTATTCATAAATTTTTTCATTAAAAAATGAACCCTTTAAATGATGAACCTAGTTAATTCTTCTTCTTCATGAAGAAGACTACTTGATCTTTCAATTTGAATTTGATGATGGTCCTTTGTTATCTTTCTTGACTACTTCAAATTATTGACACAATCATATGCTTCTTGTTACTATTTTTATTCCTTCCTTATATTGTATTCTCCCCCTTAGATATTGTGTACTCTCCCACATAGATATTGCACTCAATTTTGATGGTCCTTTGTTATCTTTCTTGATTACGTCAAATTATCAAATTATTGACACAATCATATAGATATTGCCTCAATTTTGATGGTCGTTTGTTATCTTTCTTTACTTCAAATTATTGACACTTGACCATATAGATATCATATAGATATTGCACTCAATTTTTATGGTCCTTTGTTATCTTTCTTGACTACTTCAAATTATTGACACTTGATCATATAGATATTGCACTCAATTTTGATGGTCCTTTGTTATTTTTCTTGACTACTTCAAATTATTGACACAATCATATGCTTTTTGTTACTCTTTTTATTCCTTCCTTGTATCTATTCTCCCCCTTATATATTATGTACTCTCCCACATATATATTGCACTCAATTTCATAGGCTCTTCTTTTGAAGTCAAATATATTGTATTCTCCCCCTTAGATATTGTGTACTCTCCCACATAGATATTGCACTCAATTTCATAGGCTCTTCTTTTGAAGTCAAATAAGTGACAATAATTTACAAGAACTATCCCTAATTTGTTTCTCACATGTTCAAATGGTTCTTTAACAAGATAATTTACAAGAACTATTCCTAATTTGTTTCTCACATATATATTCAAATGATTCTCTAACAAGAGGCTTTGTGGTTATGTATTCCATCTTCACTATTTTCTCAAATACTTGTTGTGTGAGGAAGTGGTACTTTATGATGATATGTAAATAGTGATTAAAGGAAGTAGAATATTTTATTTTTGAAATTGTTATTACACTTCTATTGAAACACTTAATAGATATATAGATTTACTTTAATATCTTGTAGAGCCCATTTCATCCAAAACACTTAAAGAAATTTACCTTACCTTAATATCTTGTAGAGCCTATTTCATCCAAAATACTCAAAAAGAAATTTACCTTAATATCTTGTAGAGCCAATTTCATCCAAAACACTCAAAAATAATTTTACCTTAATATCTTGTAGAGACCATTTCATCCAAAACACTAAAAAATAAGAAACTACTATGTACATTCCACTTCTACTCACTCAAAATTTTTTTTACCTTAATATATTGTAGAGCCCATTTCATCAAAAACACTAAAAAAGAAGTAACTACTATGTACATTCCACTTCTACCCACTCAAAAATAAATTTACCTTAATATCTTGTAGAGCCCATTTCATCCAAAACACTCAAAAAAAGTAACTACTATGTATTCCACTTCTACTCTAGATAGAGAAAGTAACGACTCTTTCTTGCTTAACCATTAAACCAAAGACTCTTCTAAGTAGAATTATACATTGTCCACTTGTACTTTTCACAAGCCTAGTTGATGTTGTCAATGTAAATTTCTCACAAGTAAATTTGTCAATGTAAATTTCTTAACTTCTACAAGTTCTATAGGCAGAGTCTGTAAAGGACCAGGTAGCCTCTAGATCTCATCTTTTATGAAAGGTGACATATCTAGTAAATGCCCCTACAATCAATCTCTGGAATATATATAAATAGAAGTTCTTCATTTTAATATCCATAAAACACAACCACTTTAAGGTAAACTGTGTACATGTGTCATTTCTCCCACAAACTAAAGGCTTCCTCCCATTAATTTTAGATGTGAATTCTACCATAAACTTTTTAAGTCAAAATTTAAGATAAACCATGCACATGTCATTTGAAATAAATGTCAATTTAATATCTAAATTCACATATGTTCAGTGGTGTCATTGTTTCACTTCCGATATTATGTTGCTTACCTTGATGAACAGGTGGAACTCTGTTGGGAGGCCTCTCTATTTTTTTGACTCTTTTCTCATACTGTCAAAGGTTGTTATATGTTATATGGGCTATAATGTATAGTTATTAGACTACATATCTTCATATAGAACTTGCAAATAGTATGATGGAAACCAGACATAATAATGTATTAGGACATCACAACTTGCTAATTAGTTATTAGACTACATATCTTCATATAGAACTTGCAAATAGCATGATGGAAATGTGAACTTGCAAATAGTATGATGGAAATGTGGATCTCATGACTCTTCATGATTAATGCTTCTAGAAACCAAACATAATAATGTATTAGGACATGCTCCGTTAACTTGCAAATAGTATGGTCGAAATGTGGATCTCATGACTCTTCATGATTAATGCTTCTATAAACCAAACATAATAATGTATTAGGACATGATCCTTTAACTTGCAAATAGTATGGTCGAAATGTGGATCTCATGACTCTTCATGATTAATGCTTCTAGAAACCAAACATAATTTAATGTATTAGGACATAAATTAATGTATTAGGATATGGTCCTTTAGGCTTGGTGGAATTACCTTTGCTTTTTATTTCTCTCTTACACACACACACACACACACATATATATATGAAGAGATGATCCCAATTTATTTTTTATTCATAGATCAAATGTCATTTAAATACAAGATTTATCATAATGTACAATGATTCATTCCATATTATTCATAAATTTTTTCATTAAAAAATGAACCCTTTAAATGATGAACCTAGTTAATGCTTCTTCTTCATGAAGAAGACTACTTGATCTATCAATTTGAATTTGATGATGGTCCTTTGTTATATTTATTGACTACTTTAAATTATTGACACAATCATATGCTTCTTATTACTCTTTTTATTCCTTCCTTATATTATATTCTCCCCCTTAGATATTGTGTACTCTCCCACATAGATATTGCACTCAATTTTGATGGTCCTTTGTTATCTTTCTTGACTAATTCAAATTATCAAATTATTGACACAATCATATAGATATTGCACTCAATTTTGGTGGTCCTTTGTTATCTTTATTTACTTCAAATTATTGACACTTGATCATATAGATATCATATATATATTGCACTCAATTTTGATGGTCCTTTGTTATCTTTCTTGACTACTTCAAATTATTGACACTTGATCATATAGATATTGCACTCAATTTTGATGGTCCTTTGTTATCTTTCTTGAATACTTCAAATGATTGACACACTCATATGCTTTTTGTTACTCTTTTTATTCCTTCCTTATATCTATTCTCCCCCTTAGATATTGTGTACTCTCCCACATAGATAGTGCACTCAATTTCATAGGCTCTTCTTTTGAAGTCAAATATATTGTATTCTCCCCCTTAGATATTGTGTACTCTCCCACATAGATATTGCACTCAATCTCCCACATAGATAGTACTCTCCCACATAGATAGTGCACTCAATTTTATAGGCTCTTCTTTTGAAGTCAAATATATTGTATTCTCCCCCTTATATATTGTGTACTCTCCCACATAGATATTGCACTCAATTTCATAGGCTCTTCTTTTGAAGTCAAATAAGTGACAATAATTTACAAGAACTATCCCTAATTTGTTTCTCACATGTTCAAATGGTTCTCTAACAAGATAATTTACAAGAACTATTCCTAATTTGTTTCTCACATATTCAAATGCTTCTCTAACAAGAGACTTTGTGGGTAGGTATTCCATCTTCACTATTTTCTCAAAGACTTGTTGTGTGAGGAAGTGTTACTTTATGATGATATGTAAATAGTGATTGAAGGAAGTAGAATATTTTATTTTTGAAATTATTATTACACTTCTATTGAAAAAATTAATAAATATATAGATTTACCTTAATATCTTGTAGAGCCCATTTCATCCAAAACACTCAAAGAAATTTACCTTACCTTAATATCTTGTAGAGCCCATTTCATCCAAAACACTAAAAAAGAAGTAACTACTATGTATTCCACTTCTACTCACTCAAAAAGAAATTTACCTTAATATTTTGTAGAGCCCATTTCATCCAAAACACTCAAAAAGAAGTAACTACTATGTATTCCACTTCTACTCTAGATAGAGAAAGCAACGACTCTTTCTTACTTAACCATTAAACCAAAGACTCTTCTATGTAGAATTATACATTGTCCACTTGTACTTTTCACAAGCCTAGTCGAATCTCTATATGTTGTCAATGTAAATTTATCACAAGTAAATTTGTCAATGTAAATTTCTTAACTTCTACAAGTTCTATAGGCAGAGTTTGTAAAGGGCCAGGTAGCCTCTGGATCTCATCTTTTATGAAAGGTGACATATCTAGTAAATGCCCCTACAGTCAATCTCTGGAATAGATATAAATAGAAGTTCTTCATTTTAATATCCATAAAATAGAACCACTTTAAGGTAAACTGTGTACATGTGTCATTTCTTCCACAAGCTAAAGGCTTCCTCCCATTAATTTTAGGTGTGAATTCTAGACCATAAAATTTTTAAGTCAAACTTTAAGATAAACCATGCACATGTCATTTACCTCATGATCTTGTGTCATTTCTCCCATGCCATATATATATATATATTTTTTATTGAATTTTTTTTAGGGATAAGAAAACCATTAAATATGGTTGAAAAATGGAAATTATGCATAGAAGTTTCTTACTATCCAAATCCAGGGAAAGCAGTGATTACATATGTACTTTCCAATATTGCGACTAGAAAAGTCGTCCAAAGGAAAATGAATATACCAGGAAGAACAACATACAACGAGGCATATTATATTTGATTGATAGAAGGCTTGGGAACAACGATGGAGTATGGATCAAATGGAATTGTAGTTTTCACCAATTCTGAACTTGTGTGCAACCAGATGAATGGCGTGTGTCAAGTTAAGAAGGAGAGGCTAAAATAACTGCATGGAATAGCAAACAATATTGTTAGGCAATTTCAAATTTTTAGTATAAGGCATTGTACAAATGTGAATAAGATGTTTGCTGATCTATTGCGTGGGGCAATGCCAATTCATGATTCATCTATCAAAGATGAATTAGAATTATACAGAGCAATGCCAATGCAAGATTCATCTCTCAAAGATGAATTGGTTTTGAGATGCTCTTCTTCAAAAATTCAAGATTCATCTCTCTAAGATGAATTAGTGTTGAAACACTCCTTCAAAATTTATTGATGGACATTGTAACATATCTTGGATATGTGTGTGTTGTGTACTTATAAATGCGTATTTTTTAATGACCATGTGTTTTTTTCAATTATATACCAAGTGTGCTCCCACCACACCATGTAAAGCACAACTTGGTGAACTTCACATTTGCAACAAATGGTGAACTTCACATTTTTATAAAATTAAAATGCGGGGACTTCAATAAATTTTTGTTTAAATGGAGTTTGTTTAAATGCAGTTTCACTACTTTTTTAATGACCATGTGTTTTTTACAATTTTACACCAAGTGTGCTCCCACCATGCAAAGCACAATTTGGTGAACTTGTCATTTTTATAATTTATTTTTTGCTTAAATTGAGTTTCACACATCAATTAGTGCTTTGAAAGTTGTGTTCTACATAATTTGTGTACACTAAATTACATTAATTTTCTGAAATTTATTTTGTGTAAATGTCCACCAATAGATATATATATCATGGAGGATGAACGACGAAGATCAACAGAATCCCATATGGGGGATCAGGGATCGGTGGATGTTCATGGTATTTAAATATAATATTAAATCTCCATACATGTGTGTACATATGGAATTGATTTTTTATTAACTTTGTGAGTTAAATTAGTTGTTAATAAGTTTCATTTTTTTTTTTAGGAGCTAAGAAGAGAAGCGTCTCTACTCCATCCATGGAGCATGCCCATGGTTCACCCAGTCGTGGTATGGTTCACGCAATTTAATCAATGAATATATACATGTATTTATATATACACATGAATGTATTTTTCAATTGATTATAAATTCATATTTGTTTATGAAGCTTCTCTCTCATCTCGAGAGGTTGGTGGTGGTTCAAATCCCCTTAGAGGGCCATCAATGAGTGGTAGCAGGTTGCGTGAAGGTGGTGATATTTATTCCCCCAGAGGCCAATCAACGGCTAGTGGTGTTGGTTCTTAGCAGGGTCGTTCTGGGTCTCAACAGTTTCAGGGTGGAGAAGATGCTAACTAACCACGTCAAGGTTGCCATCAATTTCAATATTTTTTCATTGAATTTGTACAAATTTTTTTACATGTGTTTTTCTAATATAAAAAATTTCATATATATTGATGTAGAGGGTGAAAATGTTCCAAATATTGGTCAAAATAGACGTAGGGCAGAATGCTACATTCAAGAAGAAGGCTGTCTACCCACCACAACTTATTCGACCGACATTTCTGATATACCATGGGAAACAAACATGGCACAATGCACCTTCAAAAGGTGTGAAAAACTTCATGCAAAATTGCAGAGAGATCTCGTGGCTTTGACTCTACCTGCTGAGAGTCGACAAAGCCTCGAAATAGTTGCACATTCATTGGGCGAACTTGTAAATGTGTACAAAAATCTTGGGCCAACGACTGATACATTTGTAGAAGTGATGAGAAAGAGAAAGGAAACAATAATGGGTCCAGATAAATGAGAGGATGTAAAACAAAAAGTTACAAAAAATATGGCGAAGTCAATGTTTAATTTCAAGGAAGGGCCAAAAATAAAAATGCTAAAGGTGCAATATTTCAAGCACCCAAATATAGCTCACTATTTGTATGATAGGCACCTTGCGGCCTATGGAAGGCTCCCATGGAATGACAAGGTTCCTGTTTATTTTGCACAATTGTTTTACGCAGAATTTTTTTTAGATATGAAACCCAACTACAATGACCTTCCGTTAGAAATTTTTGGTCTGGGGAAAGATCGATTGTATGACCATAAGGGCGCTAAGCGTGATGTGGAGTTGCCTCGCCATGAGCCGCCATTAGTGAGTCAACCTTTTCGGGTTGAAACTCTGCAGTCAGAGATGGATGCGAATTCTCAAATAAGTCGAGAAGCAAGGGATGTCATGATCGACAATGTTTACAGTAGATTGGGTGGAGTCGATGTTTGTCTAAATCGACAAAGAGCATGTGAAAATGCACGTGCCAATTTTGTGTATTGTACATATGCAGAGATTGACAACATGAATGTTGAAGATCTCCAAATATATGCAAAAAATTGTCGCAATGGTTTTCAAGACCTAATTCTTTAGGAGGAAGAGGGCATGGGAACAGTATGTGTTAATGACCTTAGGGTTCAATTATTTTAACATGTATACATGTGTACAATTTGTAATAAATACACGTGTATGTACATGTATACATTTATTTGTATGTACATTAATCTAACAAAAATGTATCATTATATGTTAAAACACCATTTGCAGTTGTCACGCATGATGAATGAAGAAAATTTTAATATCACGTTTAGGATCTCTGGTTCAAACAATGCAGATGAGTTTCACCATCAATATATGTTTTCAAATGTTAGTGTTTTTTAAGTGATATTTTAAAATAAATAATTGTGCACACATGTACATGTATGTATATATAATGATAAAATGTTTTAACAGATTCCGATTCCGTCCGATGTTTTTGGGATGGTAGTACCTTCTTCTTCCTTGGGAGATGTACCTTCTACTTCCTTAGGAGATGAGCCATAAGTATGGACAACTTTTCACTTTTAAAATTTATGTTTAAGTTATACATATATATATATATTTACAAGAACGGGTATGGATTTATATTAGAATTTGGAAAAAATGCCTTTCACCGGTTACATTTGATCGGGCATAGCCCTTAAACTTTCCTCCACTAACTGATCAAAGGCCCCAAAACTTGGGAAACCGCAAGATTTACTCGAGACTATCGAGTCTATCTCTGTTATTTTCCCTATCTTAAATAGAAAAACAAACTGGTTCAGTAAAATGCAAAAAAACATGACAATCTTTATGGAATGGAATCCCAGTTCTCAATTCCGTCTGCCAAGAGACAGCTAACGGGAAGTGGAACTGCCCTGTTGGCTTCCAAATCAGCAGCTTTATTGTTTTCCCTCAAAACGTGGAGGAAGGATGTAGTCCAGAAAGATTTCACCAGGGTTCTGATTCTTGAAATCACTCTTGCCAGTCTAATGTCTTCAGGAGAGGAATCCTCCACTAAGACTTTGATAATGGTTTGAGAATCTCCTATAATACTGACATCTGAGAGACCAATAGCCTTTGCTTGCTTAAGACCTTGCAGAAGTGCCAAGGCTTCAGCTTGCATGCTGGTAGACTGCCCTAGTCCCCAAGCGAACTTTGCCACAGTTATGCCCTCTTTATTTTTTATAATTCCTCCTGCCCCTGCCAATCCAGGATTGCCTTTCGTTGCTCCATCGAAGAACAAAGAGCATCTGGATTGCCTGAGGAGAAAATCTGCTAGATCATTCTCCTTCCCTCTGAATTGCCACTCTTTTATGATATTGTGATGCCTTGTTTCGCCAGAGAATTGGAGGTCCATCGAGGCACCCCATTCTATGTCTTGCTTGCTCAGATTCAAATCCGGAAAATATTCCCCCAGACTTTCTTTCCAAAGACATTTTTTTTTGGTGATGATAAACTGTGGACTTAGACTTTCATCTCTGAAAACTCTTATATTACGCTCGAGCCAGATTTTCCAGCAGACAAATTTCGGCAAGGAGAGCCATGCAGCTTTTAAATTTTCATTTTTGGGGAGCGTCTCTGGGTAGTAATTCCGCTAGTTTGCAAAAATATCGGATATAGACATGGGTAAAATGAAATCAGAATTCCAGTAGGTCAAAAGACCATGCCAGATTTCTCTTGAAAATTTACAGTCCAATATGATGTGCTGGGCGTTCTCCTCACTGTCACAGCATAAGTGACAATGAGAGGGGCCATGAAATCCAATCTTCTGCAATCTATCTGCTGTTAAGATCCCTCTGTGGCATAACAGCCAAAAAAATGAATCAACCTTAGGCATGGATTTGAAATTTCAGATCCCGTTCCACACAGCAGGATTAGGAGGGACGTTAGGATGATCTTGAAGGCATTTATATCCCTGCGCAACTGTGTAGAGCCCTGGGGCAGCTCCCCAACCACGGGCATCCTTCTTACCCACACACAGAGGCGCCATACCGTTTAACAAAGAAAGGAGAAGATCACGTGCTTGAGATAGCTCAGGAGTGACGGGAGGGAGTCTCCAACGCAGCCAGTTTCTGCCTTCCCATTGTGATATGTCCCAAAGAGTAATGCAACATGCGTTGTCCATCCACAAATGCAGCGCATGAAGAGAGCAATGGGACGATAAAGGAGGGTGCATCATAATGCTATCGTCCCATATCTTAATTTCTTTACTGTTTCCTGGAATCCAATACGCTCTGTCTTTGATTAAAGGTGCTGCTTTGTGACAAAGTTTGATCAGCTACGAGCCTGTGGTGGGTAGGGCATCCAAACATCTCTTCCTCTTTCCCATGAAATATTTTCTCCATAGAGCTCTTTGCGCCCAACCTGGATGAGGACCAATGATTCTCCAGAGGATCCTGGTTCCCATGGCTATGTTTTGGAGGCTGAGATCTTTGAAGTTAAGGCCTCCTTCGCTCTGGGGCTTGCAGATTTTCTCCCAACTTACCAAAGGGATTTTCCTGTCATTGTGATTGCCCCCTTTCCAGAAGAACTTGTGAATGTAGGCTTCCATTTTTTTGATGATGCCTGAAGGGGCAAGAAGAACAGAGAATTGAAAAATGGGGAGGCTGCTGAGAACGGATTTGATGAGGACAGTTTTGCCGGCAAGATTTAACCATGAGAATCCCCAAGCTTGGATTTTTGCCTTAAATTTGTCCAATAAAGGAATCCAATCTTTTCTGTATGCCAATTTGCGAAAGATGGGGAGGCCCAAATAAGTAAAGGAGGACCATTTGAGGAAGGCAGTAAAGCCCAGAATTCTTGAAATGACAGAAAGGGTGGAAGCAGAGATATTATAGCAAAAAGCTTTGCACTTACCTTTGTTTAAACTGCTGCCTGTAGCTTCACTGTAGTTGTCCAAGACCTCCTTGAATCTTAAAGCAGATCTGGTAGAGGTAGCCCCTAACAAGAGGGTATCATCCGCAAACATGGTGTGGTTAACATTTTTAACCCCTCTGGCTATGTTGAGCCCCAAGATCTCTTGGTCAACCAGATTCTGTTCGAGGTAGAAACTCAGGACAGAAACCTGAAGGACGAAGAGGAGCGGAGAGAGGGGGCAACCCTGCCTAAGCCCTCTTGAAGCTTTAAAAAAACTAGCTGCTCTCCCATTCACCAGGGGGGCGATCCAAGTGTCAGCAATACAAGCACGGATCCATTTTAAAAAGCCCATTCCAAAGCCAAATTTTTCCATGACTTCCCAAAGAAAGCTAAGTCTGACCCGATCAAAAGCATTAGCCAAATATAATTTAATTACCATACCTTTCTCATTGCGAAGCTGGCTCGAGTGAATCGCCTCTTGCACAAGGATGAAGTTGTCAGCAAGCTGTCTCCCCTGAACAAATCCGCCTTGGTTCTCCGGGATGATGGCTGGAAGGATACCTTTTAGTCTGTTGGCAATAACCTTTGTGATTAATTTGTATCCAATATTACAAATAGATATGGGGCGGAACCGATTAAATTCTTTAGGACCCTTTTCCTTGGGAATGAGGGCAAGAAAAGCTGAATTGGTGCTGCCCCCAATTTTCTGGCAATTTTTGAGATTTCAAAATCATTTTGTAGAGGTCTTTCTCCACAATATTCAGCAGGTTTGAAGGAATCTTGCAGTGAAGCCATCCGGGCCTGGGGCTTTGTCAGTATCCATGTCGGAGAGAGCTTCTTTTATTTCTTGTATAGAGATCTTCACTTCAAGCTGTTGATTCATTGAAGGTGAGATCCTAGGGGGAACTGCCTCCAAAAATTTAGAGTATGGGTCCGTCACGCCCTCTTCTCTATACAGGTTTTGAAAGTGATTGAAAGCTACTCTCTTTATGCTATCAAAGTCTTTGTGAGTCGAGTTGCCATCTTTGATTTCTGCAATAGAATTGAAGCTCTTTCTAGCCTGAGCTTGTTTGTGGAAGAAGGTAGAATTTCTGTCTCCTACTTTAAGCCATAAACTTCTAGACTTCTGTCTCCAATGCTCTTCCTCCGAAAGGCAATCTTTATGGAAGATTTGCTGGAGCTCAGCTTCCTTGTCTAAAAATTCTTTAGTGATTTCTACATCTTCACTTTGGGTATGGTGCTGGACAAGGTTGTCTTAGGCCTGCTTTCTCTCTTTTGTAGGGGAAGGAAGAGATTTGGCCCAAGTTTTAAGAACAACTTTCAGTCTTCTAAGTTTTTCTTCCCAAATGAAGAAAGAAGAACCTTTCACTGGCGTATTCCAGCAGTCCTAAACCAAATTTAGAAACTCTGGTTCCTTGACCCAAAGAGGGTTGAATCTAAAGGGGATGGGGCCAAGATCTTTGTGGCCCAACAACTCAAGCAAAATGGGCTTATGATCTGAAACACTGCATGGGAGGATATACAATCTGCATTCTAAGCCCAACAAAAGGAAGGAACTCTGCACCAAACATCTATCAAGTCTAGTAGCAATATGACCAAGACCTATTCTTTTGTTAGACCAGGTGTACTTACCATTTTTTGGGGGGATGTCTAGCAGATTCCAGTCCTGCATGAGGTCTTCCACCCATTCCCTTGCAGGGTCCCTTATGATTGTGCCTCCTCACTTTTCCTCCATGCGCAAGGTAATGTTTAGATCACCTGCAACAATGATGTTTTCCAAGTTTTCTGACTCCGACAGATGTCTGATGGAGTCCCAGCACTCCCTTTTCTCTCGTATTATATATATATATATATCTTGAATTATTTTAAATTTTTTGAATTTAGGTTCCTATAGAAGATTTCTTTAATCCACGGACTCTAGCGACGGAGATAGGAACATCCACACCATTTCAAGCATTTGAACAAGTTGTCTAACTTTTTTTTTTAATATTATTGAAAATAAGTTTATATATGTACACGTGCATTTTCATTTGAAATTTTTTAATATATATATATATATATATATATATATATATATATATATATATATATATATATATATATATATATATATATATATACACATGTATATTGTACAGTTTATCGTTGCAGATGTTCCCATGGGGGGGAACTTGTTGCAGGTTATCAAATGGAGAGGGAACCTTATGAGGTATTGCATGATTTTTTTTTATATTTTGTTTTTTCCATGAAGTTCTATATATATTATCACTCATTTTTAAAACATCAAATTTTAATATTCAAGTACATGTGCATTGTGTACAGGTTTCCCATGCTTCACATGATAGTGCGCGGATTGAGAACCTGATAGGAAAGACGCTAGATCCATCTCTATTTGATGGACATGATTTGTAGATTTGATTTCAAGATTTAGATAGTCTTAAATTTTATTTTTTATATATTATCTAGATGCACTGTCATATATATATAACTTAATACAGTTTGATACTTGTGAGGTCTAAAATTTTTGGACATATGTTATTACAGTGTTAATATAATTTATGTTGTTCCAAAAAGTTAAGTTTTGGATGGTTTTAGTACTTTTGGCATGTGAATGTGAAGTAATGTTGTTATATAATTTGTTTGGTTTTTAAAACTTTTAAGTTTTGGATAATTGAACTACTAGTAATGTTGTCATCTATAAATTAATGTTGTCATATGAACTACATTTGGCATGTTATGTAATGATGTGTTATAATTTGTTTTGTTTTTAAAATTTAAGTTTTGTTTTCCTTCTGAACTACATTTGGCATGTGATATGATGTTAAATGTTTTTATTGGATAGTTGAACTATAATTGGCATGGCATGTGAAGTAATTTTATGTATGATATAATCAAAAAGTTTTTAAAAATCAAGTTTTGGATCATTTCAATCTACATTTCGCATGTGATATTTAATGTTTTAATGTTGCACGATATATAATAAAAAAGTTTTAAAAAATTAAGTTGTGGATGGTTTCAATCTACATTTGGCACATGTGGTATAATGTTAAATGTTTCTATTGGATAGTTGAACTATAATTGGCATGGCATGTGAAGTAATGTTGCACGATATATAATAAAAAAGTTCTTAAAACTTAAGTTTTGGATGGTTTCAATCTACATTTGGCACATGTGGTATAATGTTAAATGTTTCTATTGGATAGTTGAACTATAATTGGCATGGCATGTGAAGTAATGTTGCATGATATATAATCAAAAAGTTTTTAAAACTTAAGTTTTGGATGGTTTCAATGTACATTTGGCACATGTGATATAATATTAAATGTTTTTATTGGATAGTTGAACTACAATTGGATGGCATGTCAAGTAATGTTGTGATATAATCAAAAAGTTTTTAAAACCCAAGTTTTGGGTGGTTGAAGTATATTAATCATGCGAAGTAATGTTGTGATATAATCAAAAAGTTTTTAAAACTAAGTTTTGGATACCATTTTAATCTACATTTAATGTAAATCCCTTTAATTTTGATTTAACGTTAAATGTTTTAAATGTAAATCCCTTTAATTTTGATTTAATGTTAAATATTTTAAATGTTTTGATCTAAGTTTTTGATGGTTTCAATCTACATTTGGCCTATGGAAGACCCCATGCGTAGATAACGGATGCGTTGCAGAAGGGGAGGTGGGGGTAAGGGTGGAGAGGGCAGGAGTGCTGGCTCTCGCCCGCCTCTTTCAATCCATGACACAGGCGGGCACCCTCCTTCGGTAAGCAGTGTTGCACAATTCCACTTCACCAGTGCTATGGTTAGACCTCGAATTACGGTGACCATTTCTATATTTTTTCAGGAGGAGCCCCAAGATGAAGGTGCCTCTGGTTCCAGGAATCGGTGGAGAAAGTCCACCATCTCAACCCATCAGCCCCAAGACACCAGGAAGTCGGCAGCTCTTCCAGTCAAATCCGGCTCGACGAGCTCCAGCAGCGGCAGCTTGGCCTGTGTGGAGAAAAAGCTCAAAGACGACTCTGGCTCCTCTTCTGCTTCAGAGAGCTCCTCCCAACACTCCAAGGGAGTAGCTGATGATCTGGAGGACTACAGTTGTCTAATTGTGGAGGATAATCCTCCTACACACATCTATAGCTAGCCTGATGTTAGGTCCTCTTTAGATTTTTTGAACTTTTTTCATGTTTTGCAATCACTGTGCTTCTGAACACTCTATGTCTGCTGGTTTCCCGATATTGGGAAGCAACTTCTGGGGTGGTTTCCCGGTCATGGGCAGCCCCTTTTTTATTTTTTTGATTTAGACCCCCTCTGATTGTTTTGATTTAATCGAAAAGAGTAAAGAAGTAGTTAAATATGTATTTATCCCTTTGATTTTGATTTAATGTTAAATGTTTTAAACGTTTTGATATAATGTTAAATGTTTTGATCTAAGTTTTGGATGGTTTCAATCTACATTTGGCCTATGGAAGACTCCCATGTGAAGTATTGTTTTGATTTAATCAAAAGGAGTAAAGAAGTTGTACATTATCCTTTTAATTTTGATTTAATGTTAAATGTTAAATGTTTTGATATAATGTTAAATGTTTTGATCTAAGTTTTGGATGCTTTCAATCTACATTTGGCCTATGGAAGACTCCCATGTGAAGTATTGTTTTGATTTAATAAAAAAGAGTAAAGAAGTTGTACATTATCCCTTTAATTTTGATTTAATGTTAAATATTAAATGTTTTGATATAATGTTAAATGTTTTGATCTAAGTTTTGGATGGTTTCGATCTACATTTGGCCTAGATGGAAGAATCCCATGTGAAGTATTGTTTTTATTTAATCAAAAAGTTTTTAAAATTCAAGTTTTGGATGGTTTAAGTACATTTGGCATCTTAATATTGCTTTTGATCCCTACATACTCTTGTTTGAGTGAAAAAAATTCCAATAGGAAGAACATAGATTTTCTAGAACATATATATATATATATATATATATATATAACATTTTTCATCAATGCACGTGTATAGAAAAGCTACTTTCAGTTGATACTAGAGCACGTGCATGTACCAAAACAATTTGTACATGTGCAAACACTTGCACAAATAACATAAGTAGCTCAATTTTTAGTTGAATACTGGAAGTTCTAAAACATATTTAATCCAAAGAGAATAAATTGTTGGGTAGTTCAATCAAAAAAATTCCAATGGAATTCCATCTTCAATAATCCGTTCATGATCGGATTTTGACATTTTCGATTTCTTAATTTTCGTTTTTTTCTTTGATTGAGCCTCTATCAACTTTATGCGTGCTGCACACACCAAGTGACTATATTGACAACTTATGAAATCAGGTTCATAGTCTTCAAAGTAAACAAAATCCCCACTCTGATTATTTTGTCTGAAAAAATAATCTTTCAGTATAATAGATCCTCTTTCATATTGAAATCCGTGATCATTATAGTTTTCTAATAATTTCATTTTTCGTTCAGTGAAACGCATCAAATAATACTTAACATTTTCATCGTTGTCAATAGGTGCAATTACAATAAAAACATCTCCTGCACAATAAAACAAACTTAACAAAATTATACATATATTTAAATTTATTTCTATATCTTTAAATCATTAGAAAGAAATTCAAATGTTACCTTCTCTAACAAGATCAGAAACTCGATCACCATTGGATGATATTGTAGTTTCCTCTGATTTCATTTCTTCAAACATTGCAATAGACCTTTTTCCCTTTGTATTTAGCTCCGTAGGTTTCCAATAGTTTACATACATTTTTTTTTCACAAACGTCATTGGATGTTGTGTTGTCTATGAAAACATGACAAAAACAAGAATATTTTCTTTTATCCAATGCAAACACATTTCTGGACGAATTTGTTTTAATTGAATGCAATTTTCTAGTCCCTTTGATTGTTTCAACACATTTCCAATTAATCTATCTACGTCTTCGATCCCAATATGCCAGAAAAACCTTTATATGGAAAATTCAAAAAAGAATGTAAATATGATATCAAAATACAATCAAAGATAATCATTGCATAATAAAATTAGATTTCCAATAAAAATTAAATTGAATGTACCTTCGCACTTCCCTTGATGGGTTAGTCTCATGGCTTAGAGCAGCGATGCACCATTGAACAACTTCTTTCGCATCCACAAGTCGGCTTGCAGAGGGGTTCATTTTATATCTTCGAAGTGCTCATTTTATGCATGCCCCTGCACTGTCATGTTCCCCTTTTCCATGGCCAGTCTCAAAGAAATTCCAACAATGTTTAATGCAGGTTTTTTTATGAAGACAACACAACCAAAAGAATGATCGTGCAAATTTGAATTGACCTGCACATCCATATGACCATATCCAATGTTCATTGAATGTTATTCCATGATTTTTCAAGGAATCATAAATTTTTCCAAAACAATGTTGTACAAAATATGTATCATGTGTACGATCGTCACTGATATAAAAGTGATATTCTTTAATGATATGTCGATTTTCACTTGTTCTTTCTATATGATCGAAGTTTTGTTCAACATGTCTATATAGAATATGGACAAACATGGAGACTTGGTTAGAATGATAGTATTCACTCCGAATTTCTTTTTGTGGAACAAATGTGTAGTTTTCTGCAAAATCAATCACTGACAAAATGGTCCCTAGCGAAAAAAAATCATGATATTTTTTGAATTTCAAGTCTTGCCATCGATCTCTATGGGAATGCTTGGTGTATTTGTAAATTTCTGCCTCAAACTTTTTCAAAAAGTCTATCACAAAAATTTCGTCTTCTCGTAATTCAATTCTTTTAACACTATTTGCACCTTGAATCGATGTATGGATATATTCATATCTCTTCCATTTCACTTTCATGTTGGACAATGATTGATCATTTATATCAGTACGATATTTGTTTTGAAATTTAGTCAAATTTCCACAATCATCGCATTTTTACCACCAACACATTTCTTTTTGTAAAATATTTCATCTCTTTCTCTTTCACATAGAATTTGAGATATGAAATCACAGCTATTGGAAGGAGGAGGTGAATCCTTCCATAATGTTCTACCAAAATCAAGGAATGTGTCATAATATAACTCAAATTCCACATCATAACGGCAACAACAAATGTCGCGTACGGTGATAGGTTTTACATACCATGGTTTTTGTTAAACAAAAGCATTGATTGAAACATGAATTTCATGATTCTCTTCTTTGAACTTGTTGAATAACTCTATCTTAGTGGTTTCCAAGAAATATTTTTCATGTTCTTCGTACTGATTTCGTGCTATTTTTCTTCGCATCACATGCTTTATAGTTGGCGAAGCACGCGAATTGTTCTTCCAATATTCATATATTATTTTTTTAACATTTTCTCCAAGTCTATATTTATATGGTTGCCTACAAATAGCTCTCCAACAAGCGAGTTTATCATTTACATCTATTTGCAGCCGAAATTTCCAATGTTTGTGCAAAGTTTTTCACGAGGTTCCTAATGCTCGTGCCATAAATGTTACCAAACGATTCTCTTTAGTACTTGATGAAACCATTGCCATATGTATTCCTCTACGTATAATTGAAACATTTTTCTGTCTAGATCTCCTAATTGAATATATAGCACTACTTATATTTTGTATCACATTTTCCTTCATTTTTTTTTATCTTTGGTTTATTTTCGAATACCCAGTAGTGTCGTAGCTTCTTTTAATTTCCTTAATGATAGGAGACCTTTCAACATTTGAGCTTGAACTGTCACCTGCTCCTTTATGAAATACGTTTCAAAAATGCGGTTAACATGATATCGTATATAATGGTCAGGTTTTTTATCTCCATATGTGTGAGTGTCAACATTTTCTAACATCTCATCATCGACACTAATTTCATCTGTACATATTCGAATAAATAGTACATAATAAGTTTACATATTCAATAAATAACTAAATTAATAAATATATGTATAATTTCAATAATACGTGCATGTGTTCAATATATATATATATATACATATGTACATACATTGTGATTCAATTTCTTCACTTGAATTTCTTTCAATATTTTCACCATCTTCAATCATTGGTTCAATATCTCTTTCACTTTCTCTTTCAAAATTTTGTATTTCATCATCAATGTTTTGAGGAATATTTCTCTTTGTTTACATTGCAAAATATTTTTCTTGAATTAGTTCATCAAATAAAAATTAAGCTTCACATTTTACACTAGGAAAATTTTAAATATATCAATAGACCATAATATTTACATTTACATATCTGCTTCAATTTCTAGTTGAGGTTGATTTTCCCCTTCAATATTTGAGAGTGCTTCTATCTTTCTTTTGCGAGATTGTCTCGTCTCTTCTCTACGTTCCTCAGGGTCTCTTTTTCGATCATATTTTCTCGCACAATTCCTTCGATTTCCCATGATAATAGAGTATGAAGTTCAAAAAATTTCCTTCAAAAATTTAGACAATAACTCAATTAGAAAAAGCATCACAAAAGATTTAATTTTAAAAAAAAAAAAAAAAAAAAACTCATTTTAAATTTTTTGCAAAAAATACATACTCCAATCCAAAACACTTACTTTAAAAAATCCAAGAAAAAAATGTCTTATAAAAATGAAACGAAGCTCAAAATATTTACTTCAACTCAAAACACGTACTCTAAAAATTCGAAATTAAGCCCAAATCTATACTTTCAAAAAAAATGAAGAACAAAAAACATCCAAAAAAATGTATCACAAAGCTCCAAGAAATGTCCTTTGAATGTACGTCCAAGAAAATTCCTTAAACACAATTTTTTTTTTTGTAAAATCAGACCGCTTCCAACAAATGTCTTCCAAATAAATTCCTTAAACCCAAATCTCCAAGAAAAATATTTAAACCCAAACCAAAACCTTTGTAAAATTAGACCAAATGTGCGAAATGTCAAAACCTTTGTAAACCCAAACCAAAAACTTTGTAAAATTAGCCCAAATTGATAAAATTGTACTCTTTGGTCAAAGTAACCTATTACAACATAGTAAAAACCTGCTAACAATTGTCATCCTTCTCAAAACACTACAAGAAGGATTAAACATACATGTTTCATAGTAAAAATGAAGCATATATAGGTCAAAATGTTAAAAATGAATAAAATAATGAAAAAATGAACATAAGTATCCAAAATGACTTCTCATTTTTACCATTTCACACTTTACCTTCAACAATGAATATTTGGAGCCCTTTTTCCCTCAATATTCTGCAATTGATTGTGACCAATCCATGGAACCATTTTAAGTGTCGTCGGATCCAAGTAGGAGCTAATACATTTATTTATGTTTCCACGATTCATTTTTGTGTTTTCATGCAAAATTTTCAAGTATTTGAGGCCCCTGGGGTTCATAAAAAATGCCCCCATCTCTTTTCGAGGTCTAAGAAGTGGTGGTGAGACTGTGAAAGATTACATTGCTACAAATTGCATACCTTGAGTCGTTCCTAATTGGGATAGAAATATTAACATAAAGGATGTCACCCAACTACCTTTAAGAGTGATCTTTTTCATCATAGCAAGATTGGTAGACAGCTCGACATTACACGTGGCAAGTAGGTCATACATGCTCTATGGGGTAGAATGTATAGTGCTGACAGTATTCAAATGGAGCGAGGGTGTCTTGTTCAACTTGAAGGAACAACTTACTAAAGAAAAGGAGGGGAAATTGAAAAAATTCAGCTATGGTGCCATCTTCGTCTCTTTTTCCTTAGAGTAGGTACCATTATTGCAGCCTCATCAAATTGTACTTGAGCCCTTCGATTCGAGGGTCCCACAGATGTGGAGGTGGGTAGACCACATGGCCAAACATCCAGGTCCATCAGTGATCAACTTTTAACCATCCTTCTTTGGATAGCTATGCAAACAGTTCAATGTGATCTATTATCCTTACACATGGATGTATTTCCGCAATGATCCCTAGCCCATGTTGCATGAGGGTGAGAAATGGGATGCTACAGGTAAGATACTTTTACTTTTGAGTTTTAAAGAAGTTTTACCAAAAAAAAATTTGTTTTTTCATGTTCCTGAGACTAAACTATTTGATTTTTTCATGCAGACATTGGACCAGTTTGACCAGTGGGTGCTACATATCTCCATCTCACAGAGAGACAGTTGCAGCAGGAAGCATTGGGACTAGTACAAGCCATTGCAGTGGGAGGGGATGCGCTACAGTATCTTGAGGTAGTGGAGGTCCTAGAGGAGGTGGAAAGCCACATAGAGGGATTTACTGACGGGTTTGATGAGAATATAGTCGATCAGCTTCCATTGTGACTTCAGCGACATACAATCGGGGTACCTATTCATATTGGTCTATTACTAGGAAAGATAGCTTGTGTAGTGTCATTCTATCATGAGCACCATTGATTGTCTACTTAGATGTTTGCTTGTAGTTTTTTGTATATGGGCGATGTAGCCATATGTGTCTTAGGTCACACATTTTTTGAAACCAAACTTATCATATATATATGTACATTCATTGTTTCCTAGTTTCTATTATTCTTTCAATATAATGTGATGCGAATTGAAAGCTACTTACATTCGTTGCAAATGTCTGTCCAAAACTAAATTATTTAGGGCATCTGCTAAAGTCTTTAGATTTCTAGAAATGTGTTCATATTGTATTAAATCAAAATTCCTTTCTAGAAGACGCACTCTCAAAATCATGCGAAGGATGGCGGGATTTCTCAATGAATAGATATTCGCGAGTTGTAGTACTACAAGATGTGAGTCAAGCCCGGTGACTATACGGAGGATACCATGTGAAATGGAATCATATAACATCTCAACCATTGCGCTATACTCAACGATGTTGTTATTAGAGCATCCAATGAAAATCCCTTGCATGCTCACTAGCTCGCAATTTGGATCAAAGATGGTCCATGTTGTGGAGAATAGGTTTTGAGTACTACGGCTATCACCATGTACATAACCAATGTATGGTTCGAGAGAGGTTGACATCTGCAAACCAAAGTAAAGAAGGATCAATAGAAACCATGGGAAACTCTGAAAAAAAACACTCAACGCACTTATAGAGAGTATGTACACAACGTACTATGCATAGGATCAAGCATAGTATTTTTTTAAATACATCCCATTTCTAGGTTGAAACAGTGGAATTTCATCACGATCTACTAACATGTAATACCCTTTTTCTAGGACGTGTTTGACAATGTATGGGACCAGCCACATAGGATGGAACTTTCCCGAGCCTAACTTATCGGCCTCCTAGTCGTATAAGAGTACCGGATCTCCTTCCGAGAAGACTCTAGGCTTGACACTTTTGTCATATTTTTCTTTGATGCATATTTTATAAGTTTCATTAGCCAAAGCGGCATCGCTCTGAGTCTCATCAAATTGATTCAAGTGAAAAATATGCTCCTCTTCTGTGTAGGTAGCAGGGAGAAGTTCAATATCTAGTTTTAACGATGGAATTTCACACTCAATAGGAAGGATTGCAAACCAACTGAAACATTATGACAACATTAGTATTCCTTACTAAGGTTCGTTATACCCACAAGGAAGCATAGAGAAGTAAATTTCGATCTTATTTATGGACCCCTATCATGGATTGAAGCATAGTATTAAGAAATTTGTTGATAGCTTCAACTTGTCCATTAGCCTGAGGATAATAGGGAGTGGAATTTTCATGTGAAAGTCCCAATTTGGAAATTAATTCGGTCATCATATGATTTTGAAAATGATTCCCGTGATCTGTGACTATCACTTGTGGAACACCAAACCTAGCAATCACGTGGTTGAAAAATAAGTATGCAGTCGTTTCACCAATTT
Source organism: Pinus albicaulis (assembly GCA_034641835.2). Classification (NCBI taxonomy): domain Eukaryota; kingdom Viridiplantae; phylum Streptophyta; class Pinopsida; order Pinales; family Pinaceae; genus Pinus; species Pinus albicaulis. Next base: position 1,411,364,737 of record CM076570.1, on the reverse strand, counting down.
TACTGAATGTAGGCATCACTTCGGCCCACTTGGTAAAGTAGTCAACAGCGACAATGATATAACCATGCACCCGGTCGAATGAGGGTTACATGTCATAAATTTGATATCACATTTCACAAATGGACCAACAACGATAACAGGGTGCAGTGGAGTAGGTGGAGCACAAAATTTGCGATCATATATCTAGAAAGCATGATACTTTTGGACTGAAAGGATACAACAATAGAAAATGGTGGGCCAAAAATAACTAGTGCGAAAATATTTTGCATGGTAGCGAAACTAGATAAGTTTCTGCAACATGCTCCTGAATGGAAATCATTCAAAACTTTCCTGGCCTCCTCGAGAGTGAGGTACCTCCATAAAATCATATCGATACCAAGATGATAAAGGGTGTTGCTGATAATAAGATAATTTTGAGACTGGTAATGGATACGTCGCTGCTAATAGCAAGAGGTATTAGGTTGTAAAGTTTGAGTCTTGAGATAAATCAGGAAATATCCATGCCATGGGTCAGATGAAGATATCAGAAACAATGACTTGTTAGGAACGAAATCTTCAGATGTAGATTCTACATCAATAGAGGGAAGATCGCACATTAGTTCGACGAAAACTAGGGATTTATTCTACTTGGATTTGATGAATTCCAGGTCAAAATCTTGGAGAATAAACATCCATTTCAAGTACTTTCCCCCCATCAATTGGCGAGACAATATATATGTCATTGGGTTGCAATTTGAAACGACCATAGTTTTCTGAAACAAGATGTAATGGAAAAATATTTGGACAGCTTGAACGGCCGTCAAAGCCAACTTTTTGACATGAGTATTTTAGATCTCATTATCATTGAGGTTCTAATTCATATAGTATATGGGATTTTCAGTCCCAATTTCATATTCTTGGATCAACACCATAGTTATAGTAGATATGGTGGCAGTGAGATACTGGAAAAAATCGCACTCATAGTCATGGGGATATAATAGAGATGCCTAAACCAGTACATCTATCAAGGAATCAAACACTTTCTGTGCAGTGACATCCCAACGGAAGGGAATCCCTTTCTTTAGTAATCGAGTAAATACTTTGGTCAACTCGGCATAATTAGGGACGAATCTCCTAAATAAGTTAGCTTTCCCTTGGAGTATTTCTAATTGAACTAAGGAGGAGGGCACAGGAAAATCAACAATTGCATGAAATTTGAGAGGATCAATACGAATTCCTTGCTTGGAGATAAAAAAACCAAGGAGTCGACTAGAACCAACACAAAACACACATTTTTGCAGGTTAAGTAGAATGTTATTGTGCCTACAACGAAGAAAAATGGCTCGTAAATGCAGAGGGTGATAAGCCTGATGCTTGGAATGAGAAGCGAGGTTGCCCAAATAGGGTTGCATGATATGATTAATATCATGAAAAGCATAATCCATCGCACGTTGAAACGTGGCCCCTACATTCTTGAGACCAAACTTTTTATAAGCGAAAGTACCCCAGGGAAAAATAAATGTTGCTTTAGGTTGGTTCGCCGGGAGAATGTTGATTTGATTGTAACCTGAGAATTCATCCATAAATTAATAGATCTTTCAACTAGAGAAATCATCAACAATCTAGTCAATAAACGGGGTTGGGTAGTTTTCTTTCATACAAGCTTAATTAACATCCCGATAATCGACACATACTCAAATTGTGTCTTGTTTCTTCATGGCAAGGACTACAGTTGAAACCCAATCGGTTAAAGGAACGAGATATATGAAACCATCCCGAAGAATCTTTTCAACTTCATATTTTATCTCGATAGTCTTCTTAGGATGGCTCGAATGGAGGCGTTTCCAGAGGGGTTTGGCATTAGGATACATTTTAATTTCGTGCACCATTATGTTTGGGTCGATGCCTGGCATTTCTTCATATGTCCAAGCAAAGACATCTCTGAACTCATGAAAAAGGGCTTGATAGGTATCGAATTTAGATGAAGAACAAGATGCTCCGATGTAAATGTTTTCAACTATTCCTGGTTTGATCGAAATATCGAGAGGAATTATTTCTTAAATATTCGATTTTATTTTCAGAGTCGATCTCATGGATGGAAACAAAATTCATAGAGGGTTCGATTAAATTAGGTAGATATATGTTACTCAGATTATCTTCTATGGAAAAGGGGGGAGAAATGATGATGCTCATCCCATGGCGTGTCTTCTGACATCATGATCTCCATGATGCTTACGTCGGTTGTGAATATACGTGAGAAAGTATCAAAGGGCATGCCATAATCCAGAGATCGATCTACCCAATTGATCGAAGAAAAATTATGGGTTGTAGAAGCCAAGTAGATGGCTTAGTAAAATCCCACTAAACATGGCTAAGCCGCATCTAGTTGCCAAAAATTTGGATGTTAGTTTCATCGAATACAATCCATGGATCGACCAAAATCGTAGAGGATGATATCGTATTGATATAAGCAAGCGAAGGTGGTGAGTTGGAAGGGGGGAGGAGGGGGTGAGAAGTCCCCATAAGCGACAAATACTTCAATAATACAACTCCAACATGTTGATCGGAATGTAGGGGTTCCCCTATAAGAGGGACACTTCCAGTAACATTGGAATCAAAGGCAAATAAGTTGAGTTGATCTATGGCTATGATCCCGCCTTTATGAGGAAAGGTGATCATCTTTAAGTAAATTGAAATAATGATAGACATAGCATAGACCCATGTACATCCCAGTAGAAGATTATAATCAAGAGGTCTGTCAATAACTTATATTTCAACGAAGATGGTTTTTCCCCCAAAATCCCCTTGGAGGGAATTTAGAATCCCACAGGGTTTATATGTCCTTCCATCAAAGGCTTTTAATGTGGTGGTAAATTGATTCAGTTGAGGTGAACCAATTTCCTTTCATCAAGACATGGATATGATGTAGGTCGAGGCTCCCTCATCCACAATAGAGCGATGCATGTTCTTGTCATGGACAGTGACTAGAATCATAAAATCTAACTGAGTTGGAATCTGAGGAGAATAGTTTTCATGAGATAAAACCACTAGGTTGGAATCCGATGGGTGCATACATTCGATAGTTGACAACAAGACCTTCTTTTAGGTGGGGCAGTTTTGCAACACCTCAAGAGTGGACATGTGGTATTAGTAAAATGTGTTATTATAACAAAGCCTATTTACGAATCAATAATTTTCATACCAAAATGGACATGAATCTCCATGACTAAAAATATTGTTATATAATTTTTAAATATATATGCTTAGTTTCATATATTATTTTTTAATAATAATAATATAATTTAGATCATTTCTATGTTATTTTACTTTTGAAAATATGATATATCATAAGGTAAGTGCTTTGATCTCTATTATTAAATATATAAATTTAATTCATGCTAAAATTTAACATTAATGAAAATTTTAAATACAATTTGTTTTTGCCTCAAAATTTAACTTCCTTGTTCTTCGTTTCTTCTCTCATTTGTAAGCAGATTTATTCCTCTTAGAATTTGGATCCAAAAGGGAGATATTCCCCTTTATCCAAAGATGCAATAACCATTTAAGTTTAGGTTTTATTACTTGACAAGCTAATACATTTTCTTGGAGATATAGGAAAAACCTTTTTGCTTCAGTAATTGAATGTCCACTCAAATTGAAGCTCATAGAAGCAAATTGTAATATTCTTTTGAGATAGGAAACACTTTTTGCTTCAGAAATTGAATGTCCACTCAAATTGAAGATGATAGAAGTAAATTGTAATATGGTCAATAAATTAGCCTTCATATTAATCTATATTTGTATCTATGTGGATAACAATCATACTCCTTGGTTGTGCCTCTTTGTTAGTCCTACTAAGGTTTTGATAAAAGATAAGGAGATAGTTTAATAATTTCGTAACATGGAGATTGTGTAGTTTTATGTATAGGAAAGCAAGGATAAATAAATTAATGGGTAACAACTTTCAAATTTTATATATTTTTAAAGCCCTCGTTTTAAACTTATTAATCTACATTTTGTATTAATTTGTTATATGAATCACTACTCAATTTTTAATAGTAAAAATACCATTTTTACTTGTTAAAAAAAAAAAAAAAATCAAAATCATTAAATTATATGAATGGCCATCACACATGTCCTTTTGCCAAAAAAAAAAAAAAAAAAATGTAATGATTTAAGGCTCACCATCCAATTTCAAATTAGCAATTACAATGAATAGAGAATGTGCATAAGAATTTCTTACCATAAACCCCTTTCTCAAAACTGAAGATTATGTTTACATAATAAAATACAAAAATTGTGATGAGAGAATTATTTAAAAATTGTGATGAGTGAATTATTCAAACTAATAAAGTTTTGGCAAAAAATTTAAGAGAACTTTTTTTAAATCTTTAAACAACAAAATAATAATGCATATCAGCGAGATTGAGATTCTGTCTATTAACATAGACCATTCAACACCATTTTAGATAGAGATTGTGCACTTGGATATGTATGATTACAAGACACATATAATTACTAATTTCAAGACATTTTCTTATTAGGTTTATTATGTTGATTTTCTTTATAGTACTTTGAAAAGATTCACATCCTTCACTTTTTCAAATGTTGTTTTTAAAATTATTGTATCAATTTTTCTCCTTTTGCAGAGCTTTGGCTATGAAACAAAAATATGATCTCAGATGTATAGTGATGTTTTGAGATTCATGTTTAGAATGATTAAATAGATAATTGTGTGAATAACTTTTATTTATTTATTTTCAAGTGCATAAAAAAGAAACATAGGAATGGGAAGTCATAGCACAAAAAATATTAAGATTTTATTTATTTATTTATTTTTAATTTAAATGTTTGGTGTACATATATCAATTAAATATATTTTTTTAAATGATTCCACACTAATTTTTTTACATTAAAACTGATATATCTTCACAAAAATTATCTTAAAATTTATAAAAATCAAACTAATTAATTAAAAAATCATTAAAATTATAATATTATAAAATGCAATTTAAATGTGTTACCTCACTTCATAAAATATGAAAATTTATTATAACTTTAAATAAGAATAATTATCAACAAATATTTTTATTTATATTGAATATATGGTTCGAAATTATTGAATATATAGTTTTAAATTATAAATTAATAATTCATTGAAAAAATTTATAATTTTAAATATTTTTTTAAAAATTATATTTATAAATAATTATAATTTAATAATTAAATTGTTTAATTGTGAAGTGATAAATTATTATTAAATTTGTATGCATTTTTAAATCGACTTATTATGAATCTAATTTTAAAAGGAAAGAAAATAAAAAGTTATTTACTTAAATTTCATTTTCCAATATTTTAAAAAGAAAAATGAAAATTAAAAAAAGTTGATTATATTTTTAATGATTTGAATAATTAATATAGTTATATAAATTAAATGATATATATATATATATATATATATATATATAGTTATATAAATTAAATGATATATATATATATATATATATATATATATATATATATATCATGATATTTTTTACATTATCAAAATTTAAAAAATTCATACAAATTAAGTAAATTATTATTAATTATATGTAACAAGATTTTTCATGATGGCTTACTAATACTACATGGTCTTCAAACTGTAATTCATGTTCACATGACACATTTTTATATGACATTTTTTTTAATTAATCGATTTTGTTAAAAGGAAAGAAAGGGCATAACTACTTTTCTAATAAATTACAACCTTTAATTTATTACTACTACTAAAAGTATTCTAAAAAATCTCTTAGAGGTTAAATCCCTATTATTCACTTTATAAGTAGGGCAACCATATATATACATTTAAAAAAACATGTAACAATATTTTTGATCATGGAGAATCAACTATTTTTAATCATAGAGATTTAGCTTCACTTTAACATAGAAATTCTTAACTTATAAGTAGGATTTCCTACAATACTATGGACCAATACCACCCCTTGTCAACATTAAATATCCAATAAATAATAACTCGTTTCATATAACATTTGTGTATGTGACATTTTGTTTTTAATTAATCAATTTAATTAAAAAATTGAAAAGATATTATTATTTTGAAATAAATAAGAATTTTTTATTTATAACAACTAAAAACGTTAAATCCTACATTCAATCTAATTATTATTAATAATAATATTATATATTTTTTTCAAAATAAAATAATATAATTATTAATAATTAAATTTAAATTGAAAATATCCATAATACATATAATACAACCCATAATACATATAATTATAATACCTAAACACATCATACATATAATTATGGAAACTCCTTCCAAACAGCTATAAAACATAATTATGAATACTCATTTCAATAGAAAAGAGAGTTACGGTGGTAAAATTGTAAACACGTCTCTCTTATGGGTACACCTCCTAATGAAAAAGAAGGTTGGCAAGAGGACATCCTGACGTACTTTTCTCAATCCGTTAATCACAAATTTACCAAATATTTTGCCAGTACGAGGTTACAATGTTCATTAAGCAATGGTAAGGGTGATAAAGGATTTCGAGAATGTCCCGCTGTTAAAGCCCAGTATGGCCTTGTACAATAAAAACGGAATAATCTCGATTTACAACTATGAAACAAAGGGCAAGTCTCGCAGCGGTTGAGTCTTACTTCTCAATCAACTAACGGACATAATTCATTTACTTTCTGCAGGGACCGCAATATTTGACATGGAAGGCTTAAAATGGTTGCAGCAGTTGAATCTTAGGTCTCAGTCAACAAACGGACATAATTCAGCCGCAGCAGTTGAGTCTTAGTTCTCAGCCAAATAACGGACTTATTCCTTTAATGTCTTCTTTGACCGAAACATTTGACATGGAAGGAATTAAAAATGGCGTTACTTAAAAACTCATAAATAACAAATATCAAATTTTAACGCAAAAAATTTCAGGGAATTCTTCCAAAGAGATAAACAAAGCTGTTAAAATATGGAAATAATCATTTGATTTGATTTGAAATTTTTACTTTTAACTAAATGCAACAACCAATCATTTGATTTGATTTGATTTTTTTTATTTTTAACTTAATGCAACAACCGCCCGCTGAAAAGTTGCATTGTATTGGTAGTAATATTAAGTTGCATTGTATTGGTAGTAATATTTAATATACGAATGAAAGCATGATTTTTGCTTTCACAGTGGCTTTGCTTAAAAATATTTAATCCCAAGGCGTTTTTATTGTGAGGTTACATGAGCTAATGCTGAGAGAGTTTTTCTGTGTGATGTTTTTAAATTAAAATCAGCGCTCCGCCCTCCGTTTAACGAGGCTGTCCTCCCAAACCAGTGTTATAAGTGTGTAGGTACAAATTTGTACTCCATGGTTGGTTTGTATAAGCAAACCACTATGTTATAAGTGTGTAGGTACAAATTTGTACTCCATGGTTGGTTTGTTGAAGCAAATCAGGAAAAACGTAACAACATCTCTTTGTTGTAGATGAGATTAGGTATGTGTGGAACGTAGACAAATAGATTTTCTACACCATCATGTAAGAATCAGAGAAAGAGGAGGAGATCTGTAAGAGGAGGAGGAGATCTGTAAACTTGATAAAATAAAAATTCCAAGTTATTTGATCTGTTAAAAGAATTTATTTTGAAAAGATAACATAACTCGTAAAATGAGTGTAACATGTAAGAGAGAACCTGTCACATACACATATAAATTAAAAAAAAATTGTACTATTCCACTTCCAAATACATATTTTAACAGTTATTGAGTATCCAAATAAATAAAAAGGATTACAATACCCACTCCACTTATACTGACTAAATCTTTGTATGCACGGTAATCTATTGTTTTATAAATATACAACATAGCATATGAGGTACATTAGAGTTAGCATCCGTGATATATGAATTGGTTCTCTGTAAATTGCCACTGTCAGAATTAAAGTTACTTGTGTATTGTTATTCATAACATTTTTGGTGGGAATTTTAATTTATATCTGTACTTAGATTGATTTGCTCATTCATCATAGTTAACTCGTAATCATCTTCATCTTGTACCCTTATATGATTTGGAATGTAATTATATTTTATGGATTGGCTAAATGTTGAGGAAATAGTTGGTAAACACTTGTTATTGATCTAATCGGTTGGATTAAACTCTAGCGAATCAACTAGACAGGGAAAGTTAGGGTAACTACCCCTGTCCCAGATCTTTGCCTTAGTTCATTTCGTCGTCGTTAGAGATGAGGTCTGCTGCTCTGCAACTTTTTGTATTCGGCTTGCAGTTAATCCTTTGCTTCGGCGTCAGAATAGTCTGTCAACAAGAAGTAATTTACAATGCTAAGTAGTTCTTCTTGGTTTAACTTCTTTGCTTAATTTGTTGTCTATTGGTTCGATTTTTCTTTTGAGTCCTCTCCGCCCATTATCGCTCCTGTTCACCGTGGGACATAGTTACCCTGTCACAGCTTATTTGTGAAGGGTCTTCAAGCTTTAGGCTTGTTCAAAGTATTTATCGAGTGTATTTTACATTTGAAACTCGTTTCATGGTTTGCATGTTTGCTCATATTATTTATCGGGCGATTTTTCTAGTTTTTCTTTTAAATCTCTAGTTGCTCTCAGGTTCTTGGGTATTCATTACCCTTCCACTTTTCCTTGACTTGCTAATAGAAAAACTCAACTTAAAACTTGGCTTCCAAGATCAAAGTATACGCTTTAATGAAGGTAAAACAGGGTTACCTTGTCCCTAAGCTACTAGTGCTCAATTTACTTTTCTGTTTCGATAATTACTATAGAAAATTTGGTCCTAAACCCAAAAGCTAGCCCATTCTGTTATGGTGTGACAGGTTGCAGTGAAGAAAGGAACCTTGCCTCAGTCAACCCTCATTACAGAATTCTGGACAATAATTTACAAGTTACAGATTTGATTATTTTTGTTAGTTTCAGTTTGTTTCATTATTCCATGCCTCCTTTTCTAAGCATAACATCCTCTGACTGCACAGGACATCCTCTGTCTCCACAGGAAAACATTCCAGTATTTTGTTTAAGCTCTTCGAGAAACTCTCCTTTAGAGTCTCTTATGATTTCTTGTCAGATGTTGGTTCTTGTAAATTGTTCTCGGGTTTAATTGTAACATTTATCAGAATCAAACACTTAATTGTATTGAAGCCACTCGGCCTTTCCTTTAATTACACTATTGGGTTTTAATTCACAGAGTCAACATTTAAGTATTGATATTGTTGGGTTTGTGTTATATTCTTTCCATGACTAGTCATGCGCAGGGGGGTCACAGGCCCCCCCTGTCAGAGTCCAGGGCAGCGCCCCAAAAAAAAAAAATTTGTCCTTATTTTCGAGTGGGAAGACCCGCCCATGGTTTTTTGCATGGGTTTGCATATCGTTTTGGGGCATGATGGTTTTTGGCCCCTGGTATTTTGTAGATCCGGTCAAGGGAACTATGGTTATGTTATAATCCAGGGTTAATGGATTGGGGTTTATGTATGCTTCGGCATGTATATATATATGTGTTGTAACACTAAAAGGAATAGAATGAAAAATCAAGCTGGTCGTCCCGATTTGGGATCGAGGGGAAAATCTCTGTGTTTATTTGTTTTATGTTCTATGCTCTCGCTATTTTTTATTTTATGTTTTTAAGATTTGTTTGCAGATAATTTCTATGCAGGGTTAAAACCTACATTTGGTATCAGAGCAATTTCGGCTTCAAGGGGATGCCTTTGCTGCTAAGGGGTTTTTTGCTCGGGCCTGAGGTAGACCCTGTTCGGTGGGAGATCTGCGAGATTGATTATTGCAGTGAAAGAAGATGGTGAGCGGCGACAAGATAGAGGTCGAGAAATTTAATGGTCAGAGTTTTGAGTTGTGGAAGCTCAAGATGGAGGATCTGCTGGTGGATAAAGATTAGTATATCGCAGTAGATCTGGGTACTAAACCAATGGAAATGTATATGAAGACTGGAAGAAGCTGGATCGGAAGGCAAAGAGCACAATATGTTTGTGTGTCTCAGATTCAGTATAGTTGAATGTGTCTAGGGAAGCTACGGCAAGGACCTTATGGGAAAAACTAGGGACTTTATACCAATCCAAGTTGTTCCTGTGGAAAAAGATGTATAACCTGAGGATGAAGGATGGAGACTCGGTAACAGAGCATCTGAACGCCTTCAATACTATGGTAAGTCAACTGTCATCTGTTGATATTAAAATCTCAGATGAAGACAAATGCATCAATTTGTTGTGTTTTCTACCAAAATTGTGGGACAGTTTGGTTATTGCAATAGGTAGCAATACAACTACCTTGAATTTTGATGACATTGTCTTAGCCTTCCTGTCGAAGAAAATGAAATAGAGAAATATGGAGGGTCAAAATGGAGACGCCTTATCTATACGAGGAAGGTCCCAGAACAGAAACAAGAATAAGTTTTCGAGTGGGAGATCTAAATATAGAGGGAGATATAAATCTCCTGGAAAGTTTGTAAAGGTGTGCTAGAAATGTGGAAAGGAAGGGCACTACAAAAAGGATTGCAGATCTAAAGCTCCTGAGAAAGGGATCTGATCATGCTTCTTCTGCAGAGGCAAAAACCACCTTGGATGAAGGTGGGGATGTGTATTTGGCTTCTTCTTCAAATACACATGTGGATCATGAGTCATGGTTGATTGACTCGGGTGCATCCTTTCACTTCACTCCCCATAGGGAGTGGTTCTGCGAGTATGAGAAGTATGATGGTGGCGATGTCTTCTTAGGAGATGATAGGAAGGCTAGCTTCGTCGGACGTGGAAAGGTCAAGCTGAAGCTGCAAGGTGGAAGGATTAGAACACTTCCTGGTGTTCTGCATAATCCTGCATTGGCCATAAATCTGATTTTTGTAAGCAAGACGGATGATGAAGGCGTAAAAATAGTGTTCGAGAAATATACCTGCAAGATGGTTCGGGGAGCACTGGTATTAATGCGGGGAGTTCAGATTGGAACTCTGTACAAGCTACAAGGTAGCACTATTATTGATGGGTGTAGTAGTTCTGCGGTTCCTGAAAGTGGAGTGGAAAGCTTAACGGTATCTAGAGAAAATACCATGTTATGGCATCAAAGGTTTGGATATATTGGAGAGAAGGGCCTTCGGATATTGCATGGAAATGGTATGGTAGAAGGTATGTCCAATAACTCTCTAGATTTTGATTTCTGTGAACATTGTGTGTATGGGAAGCAGAATCGGGTGAGTTTTCCTTTTGGTGCTAAGAGGGCGAACAATATATTAGAGCTTGTGCAAAATGATGTGTTTGGACCTGTGTTGATTCCATCACTAGGTAAGTCTGTGTACTATGTTTCATTCATAGATGACTTCTCAAGGAATACATGGATATATTTCTTGAGGAATAAATCTAAAGTCTTTGACAGGTTTAAAGAATTTAAGGCTCTGGTGGAAAACCAAACAGAGAAGAAGATAAATTTTCTAAGGACAGATAATGGTGGGGAGTTCTGCGAGAAGGAATTTGAAGAGTTCTGTAAGAAATGTGGTATAGCACGGCAGAATACTACTCCATACACACCTCAACAAAACATAGTTGCAGAAAGAATGAATATAACGTTGATGGAAACGGCAAGAAGCATGCTCAATGGTACTGGGTTAGGACAAGAATTCTGGGCAGAGGCAGTGGAGACTGCATGTTACTTCATTCACAGATCACCTTCATAAGCATTGGAGGATAAGATCCACATGAGGTATGGACTAGTAAGAAACCCTCTCTTTCACATCTGAGGGTATTTAGATGTGATGCATATGTACATGTTCCAAAGGAGAAAACGATCAAGTTGGATAATAAATCTGAAAGGTGCATCTTTATTGGGTATAAGGATGGTTTAAAGGGTTACAAGCTTTGGAACCCTGGAAAAAGGAAGGTTGTGTACAACTGAGATGTGGTGTTTAGAGAGGTGAAAGATATTGTTAAACATGAAGTCCTAAAAAAGGAACCTAAGAAGATAGAGTTTGAGCTAAAGGAGGATGAATTAGACTCTACAATAGAAGAAGACTCAGAAGAGGAAGAGCCACAAACTCCAGCTGTGAGAAGATCGGTTCGGGAAAGGAGACAACTAGAAAGTTATATTCCATCTACTTTCTGTTCAAATTTTTCTTTAACTATAACTGATGATGATCCCAGAACTGTCAGGGAGGCAGTAGATTCAGAGGATGGAGAACTCTGGAAGGAGGCCATGGTTGATGAAATGGCATCCTTGCATAAAAATGAGGCATGGGATCTGGTGGAGTTGTCGGCTGGAAGAAATCCCATCACGAGAAAATGGGTGTTTAAGAAGAAAATGAATGTAGAAGGCAAGTTGGAGAAACAAAAAGCTCGGTTGGTAATAAAAGGTTATTCCCAGGTGTCGAGAGTTGATTTTGGTGATATTTTTTCTCCTGTTGCCAAAGTTACTTCTATTAGATTACTTCTATTTGTTTCTGTTGCATTTTATTTTGAGGTAGAACATATGGATGTGAAGACAACATTTCTTCATGGGGATCTGGAAGAGGAGATCTACATGAAACAACCTGAAGGATTTATGGTGAAGGGGAAGAAAGAACTAGTATGCAGGTTAGAGAAGTCTTTGTACGGGTTAAAACAGTCACCAAGGATGTGGTATCAAAAATTTGATACCTATATACGGGGACTTGGCTTCACCAGAAGAAAGGAGGATCACTGTGTTTATTTTAAATTGATTGTGATCGTGTTATTTATTTGGTCTTTTATGTGGATGATATGTTGGTGATTGGAAATGACAAAGAAATTATCCAAGATTTGAAGACCCAGCTATTCTCCAAATTCGACATGAAGGATCTTGGTGCTGCAAACTATATTTTGGGCATGTAAAATAAGAGAGATTGGGAAAACAGGAAGCTTTGGTTAAACCAGAGGAAGTATGTCGAGACTATATTGCAGAGGTTCAATATGCAATATAGTAAACCAGTGAATGTTCTGATTCCTATAGGTACAAAGCTTTCTGCTAAACAGTGTCCCAAGACATAAGAAGAAGAGGAGGATATGTCCCATGTTCCATATGCAAGTGCAGTGGGTAGCCTGATGTAGGCAATGGTCTGTACTAGACCAGACATTTCACGTGCAGTGGGAGTATTGAGCAAGTTTATCTCAAACCCAGGGAAGGAGCATTGGACAACAATGAAGCGGGTTTTCAGATATTTGCGTGGCACTAGTGATTATGGCTTGTGCTACCAGGGAAGACTAGTATTGGAAAGAGTGTTCGACATTCATGGTTTTGTTGATGCTGATTGGGCTGGAGATATGGATCAAAGAATATCTACAAGTGGGTATGTGTTTAGCCTATTTGGAGGTACAGTCAGTTGGATGAGTAAAAGACAGTCTATAGTGGTTCTTTCAACTACAGAGGCAGAATACATGGCAGCCACTCATGCAAGCAAGGAAGCAGTTTGATTGCAAAGATTGTGTTCAAGTATGGGGTTGGTGCAACAAGCTATAAGGATAGACTGTGATAGCCAAAGTGAAATTTTCTTGGCTAAGAACCTTGCTTATCATTCAAAGACAATGCACATTAATGTTCACTATCACTTTGTGAGATATATGGTTGAGGATAAAAGGGTGTTGCTGGTAAAGGTGGACACTTTGAAGAATGTTGCAGATGCATTGACAAAGTTTGTGAGCACTCAAAAGCTCTCTTCATGTAGAGAAACAATGGGTGTTGCAAAACTAGGCTAATGACTTAAGTCTCTTGTGGCCCCCTACGGAAAGAAAACAACAAGTGGGAGAATATTGGGTTTGTGTTATATTCTTTCCACGACTAGTCACGCGTGGGGGGGAAACCCTAGCACAACGTACGGGGGGGGCGGTAGCCCCCCCTATCGGGGTCTGGGGCAGCACCCCAGAAAAAAATTTTGGTCCTTATTTTCTGGTGGGAGGACTCGCCCATGGTTTTGTGCATGGGTTTGCACATCATTCTGGGGCATGATGGTTTTTGGCCCCTGGTATTTTGTAGATCCAGTCAAAGGAACTACGGTTATGTTCTAATCCAGGGTTAATGGATTGGGGTTTATGTATGCTTCGGCATGTATAAATATGTTTTGTAACACTAAAAGGAATAGAATAAAAAATCAAGCTGGTCGTCCCAATTTGGTATCCAGCGGAAAATCTATGTGTTTATCTATTTTATGTTTTATGCTCTCGCTATTGTTTATTTTATGTTTTTAAGATTCGTTTGTAGATAATTTCTGTACAGGGCTAAAACCTACAGATATACAAGTATTTTCTTTTGAACTTATATGGAGATCTATAGGTGTAATTTAGATATGCAGCATTATCTGTTCAGTAATTTGTCTTTTCTATAGATATTTTTACTTATTTCTCTTCCGACAAAATTTGTAACATGAATCCTATGTATATTCTTGTGAATAATGACCAGGGGACCTTGGACTCAACCCTGACCCCCAAGGTTCTGTCCTAAACTCATGAGTCTGTATATGATGTATTTTTTTATCACAAATGGTTTTAAATTCGAAAAGATTCTTTCCTGCTCTAGGTTTACATGTTCTAATTTGTCTCTACATTTTTCCTTTTTTCTGTATCTATATTTTTTGCAGACAGTATTAATAATTACCTCCCTTGCTATTCATATAATAAAAAAAATACTAATACGCGATTCACAGTATTGTTCTGGTGGTTTGGTATAGTTCCTTCTATTTTCTCTATTACACAATTATGCATGCAGATATAAATATTGTTTCTCTTCATATTGCCAATTCCATAAACTATAGCTCTAACTCTAAGTACATCTAGTACTTACATTCCAACTTTCACATAGGCTTACATACATAAGTAAATATTTACCTCCAGCCTGTACGCACTTAATTGATATTTCCTCTCAACCTTGAGAGAGGCAATCACGCCCTCTTCTCGCCCCATGCTCTTACCCAGGTCTTTAGGTAGCAAGAAGAATTTCCAAGTTAAGCCTCAAGACTGTTGTCTAGCTTATAATTTTCTGGGTTATTAGAGCTCCACTGGCTCCTACGAGCTCTGGACTACTTTATTTGCAATACTCTTATTGCAACCCATCTCTTATTTTTCTGCAGAACCCCTTCCCCTTCTCAGGATTTTCTATTTATTCCCATGGGGAAGGTAACTGTTAGAACCACCTTTACCCTTTTTACCATGGTTCTTAGAAATTCTTTTTACTATTCAGTTAAGTAACTATTTAGCATAATCACTCATATTATTTATTTACTTTTCATAAGAGATAAAGTTTTCAGTCTTTTCAGTCTTACTAACGAATAATCATATTCATTTAATAATTCGAATGTTTTAAAATAAAATGACCATAGTCAGGAAATAAATCAGGCTGTTACAACTTCCCCCACTTGAGACAAACACCGTCCTCGCACTACAAGGAAAAGACTCTCTAGCGGATGTTTTTGAGGAACCCCTTATAAAAATACCCCAGACATCTGTTTCTAGCAATAGTTACTAGAGGAGGTTGGCGCGCGGAGGTGTTTGCGGATGTATTTCGTCCGGTGCGCTTATCACCGTAAAACGCATTAGTGCGTTCAACACAAGAAAGCACTGGTGTGCACAAAACATTGGCACACCAGACACCGTGCACTCTGTACACACTTTCCAGGTGCGTTTCATTTCTGTAGCGCACTGATCCTTTACAAGATTTCCGCACTGGTGCCTCATCAAAAGTGCGCGAAAATAGAAACCGCCCAGTGCGGAATGAAGAAAACGTGTCGGTGCACCCATAAACCCCATGCACTGGAACTGGGTTAAATAAAAAAAAATTACAGCAAAAAAACCGCACAAAACATTAGCACACTAGTCATCGTACACTGCGTACACACCTACCCAGTGTGTTTTATTACTGTAGTGTCCCAGTGCTTTACAGAGCATCCGCACCGGTGCCTCATAAAAAGCACGTGAAAACAGAAACCGCTCAGAGCGGAATGAAAAAAACGCACTGTTGTGCCCATAAACCTCGCGCATCGGAATGGGGTTAGATAAAAAAAAAAAAATGACCAAAAAACCACACAAAACATTGGCACACCAAACACAGTGTGCTCCGTACATGCTTGCCCGATGCATTCTATTACTGTAGCGCCTTAGTGCTTTACAAAGCATCCGCATTGATGCCTCTAAAAAGTGCACAAAAACAGAAACCGCCCGGTGTGGAATGACAAAAATGCACTGGTACATCCATAAAATCTCACGCACCGAAACAGGGTTAAATAAAAAAAATTACGACCAAAAAACCACACAAAAAATTGGCACATCGAACACCGTGCGCTCCATACACACCCTCCGGGTGCGTTGTATTATTGTAGTGCACTAGTGCTTTACAAACCATCCGCACCGGTGCCTCATAAAAATTGCACGAAAAAAGAAACTGCCCGGTGCGGAATGAAGCAAACGCATCGGCGTGCCTATAAAATCCCGCGCACCAGAATAGGGCTAAATAATAAAAAAAATTACGGTAAAAAAACTACATTTTTCACTTTTTTCAGTGCTATAGAGCTTTCAAGCACCAGTGCAATTTATCCTTGTCTGAGCGCCCTGACATCGGTGCTCCCATTGCACTCATTGCACACACTGCTACTGTGCATTGCCCACCAATCTCCAGCTTGAATTTTGCAAAACGGTGGACAAATTTTCTTTTGAAAATTCTACAGTCAATATGCCTCCTCAATGAGAAAATGTACAGGTATTTTTCTTGTTTTTCCATAATTAAACCTTTTAGCGGATTATAATTTCAAATAACCTTAAAATTAACCATTTAAAAGGGAAAAAAAATCGCACGGTGCGCTTGAGCTATTTGGCTCGAATTGGTTTGCAGTTCTGCTTGTAAATTTACAGGCTGCACTACAACAGGTGCTAACGGTATCCGCACCGGTTCCAGGGCAGTATCGATAGGCGCACCGTGTTATTTTAATTTTTTTTAAAAAGTGTGGTGCGGTCGTTTACCAAGAGGCACCGTTGGCAATGTGGAGTAGCGGCAACACAGTGCATTGACTGAATTATCCGCCCCGGGGCGGGTAATGTTGTCAACGCACCACATACCACATTTTGACATGGTCAACGGTTTGGCCTGGTAAACTGGTGCTAACGGTATCCACACCAGTTCCGGGGTGGTACCGAAGGCGCACCTTGTTATTATTATTTTTTTTTTAAAAGTCCGGTGCGGTCAGTTGTCTGGCCGCACCGTTGACCTAGTGGAATAGTTGCGACACGGTGCATTGACCAAAATAATAGCCCCAGGATG